>RJWM01012152.1:0-57577 GCA_004363535.1 Dasyprocta punctata | reverse complement strand
CATAAGACCAGATCAATCCTACATGTCTTTACCTGTCAATCTGAACAGCCCCCTTAATGGCAACAATATACAATGTTGCAACCACTGTAAAATTCCAACCATCTAAATTACTAAACCTATAATTTTACAGTATCGGATATGTTGTTGTTGTTTGCTGATCTCTTTAGTTTTTTGTTTCTCTTATGTATGACCATTCTTTCATGCTTTATTGGTTTCACTCTGAACTATTTCACTTGGTTATATTAGACCTGATGTTATGGGTAGTTATTTCAATAATAACAAGAGGTATTCTAAGGGGAAAGGAAGGAAGGAAGAGAAAAGGAAAAAGACATAAATTTATAAATATGCATAAATAAGACAGTTAAAAAAAAACGTAGTGCTACATACAATAGCTATTGAGAAAGAAAAGTTAATATACCTGAATTGATCAATCTTACATGTCTATATCTGTCAATACGATCAACCCCTATGAAGGTAATGATATGCAATATTGTAACTACCGTCAAACTTCAACCACTTCAGTGTGTAAACCTACAATGTTATCGTATCAGATCTGTTGTTGTTTGTCTTTTTTGATTTTTGTTTCTATCTTCTGTATCTATTTTCTCTTAAATTAAAAAAAAAAGAAAGAAACAGAACAGTTCTTCTTCACTATTCTCATCATACTGCTTTTCATCCATACTATGACTTCAAAGATTATTAAGAGGTTCTTTCATCCTCTGGTCTTGGCCCTGGCATCAAACCTCTATCCGGCTAAGATGCAAATGATATATGTTACTTATAAAAAAAAGAATCTTTTTTATCCTCCTATTACTTAGATCACTCAGAAACATTTGAAGGTACAGACCACTTCTTTTTCTTGGCAAAATGGTTATTCCTTTGCCTATGCTTCCATGATTCCACACACTCTTGTATTTTTATCTCTAATCCTGATCTGAGATTCATATTTAGATGCCATCTACCTGATAGTGCCATCTCTCGCTTTTTTTTTTTAACTTGTATTAGTACATGTTTGCAATACATAATTACATTCACTGTAGGGGACTGGTTCATGCACATAACACATTTCAATTCCTTTCTTTTTCCCTCTATCCCATTTTTCCAGCATCAGATTAATTTACAAGACCTTATAAAGTTATTATCATATACAGAACAAAAACCAGACTAACAGGTCAAAGAACATATACAACATGTAAAATAATTTTACTAAGTCAAGGTACACTTTTAGATACATTATACATACTGGATTATCTTTATTGAATTTTTGTTTTGTTTCAAGACAGGGTCTCACTATTGTAGTTCAGGCTGGCTTCAAATCTGCACAATTCTCCAGCCTCATGGATTACCCTTTTTTCCTATTACCTGTCATTCATTCATGCATATATGTATGTTTCTCTCCCCATATTAGAGAAACCATGCAATATTTAAGTTTGTGTGTCTGAATCACTTAACATTATGGTCTCAAGGTGCATCCATTTTCTTACAAATGACTCAAGTTTATGCTTTTTATGGCACAGTAGTACTCTATTGTGTATAAAAACTTGTTTTTACCAATTCATCTGTAGATGGGCACACAGGCTGTTTCAAAGATTTAGCTATTGTGGATTATGCTGCTATAAACTTGAGTAATGCATACATCACTGTGGCATGACATCTTTAACTTTTTTAGGGAAGATACCTAGAAGGAGAAAAGCTAGACCAAATGGAGTTTCTACTTTTAGTTTTTTGATGAATCTTCATACTGACTTCCATAGTGGTTGTACCAGTGTACACGCTCACCAACAATGGAAAAGGGATCATTTTTCTCCAAAGTCTCACCAGCATTTGTTATTGTTGATTTCTTAATGATGGACATTCACTCTGGATTGAGATGGAATCTCAGTGTTGTTTTAATTTGAATTTCTCGAATGGCCAGCAATGCCCTACACTGTTTCATGCATTTATTGGCCATTTGTATTTCTTCATGTGAGAAGTGTCTATTCATTTCAGATGCCTATCTTTAAATTGGGTCTTTAAATTGGGGGGGGTAATTTTTTTGAGTTCTTTACATATTCTAGGTCTTAGTCCTTTGAGGAGTAGCTGGCAAAATTTTTCTCATTCTGTAGGTTGTCTCTTCACCTTGCTAGTGGTTTCCTTTGTTAAACAGATAGTGCCATCTTTTAACACACCTAAAGTTCAATTCACCAATTCACGTCTCATTTCCATAAACACAACCATTATATACTTAGCCACTCATGCTAAAATCCAGCACTAATAATGAAAATGTTCTCAAACTAGATAGTGGTAACAGCTGTGCAACTTTAAATACACAGTAAAAACCACTAAATTATGTACCTTTATGTACTGTGTTACGTAAGTTTTTACTGTGTACATAAGCCACTAAATTACTTTAAAAAGGATGAATTTTTACAATATGTGACTTATATCACAATAAAATTATTAATTAAAAAGATTACTCAAATCAAGGTCACTCACCTCTCATTTCACCTACTCAATTCAATTTTTCTATAAATCTTGTCTATTCAACCATACTGTCTCAATGTGTATTAAACCCAGATCTCCCTAACTACACTACAACAACTTTATTCCTAATGACATCATCTCTGTGGGCCTACTACTTTACCAGTATTCATGTTCCTCAATCCTCGATTTATTCTGTTTGCAAGTCAGTCATATTTTAATACTTTTCATTTTTCAGATCACTTCTCAGCTTAAAATTTTTTACTTAAGTTCCCTTCTATCCCTCAGACTTGGGCTTGAATGTCATTATTTTAGATGATTCCAGACCTCTAAAGAAGATACCACCTATAATTCTGCCATAGTACTCTATTTTCTTACCACTTACAGCAATTTGTAACCATACATCCCAACTTCTTGCTTATTTATTTACTGTCTACCTTTTCCATTATACAATCTTATTTCTTGATGAAGTGCTTACCACTATGCCTGGCAAATGTAGCCATCAAGTATATGTCAAAAAGAACAGTTTATAAACATTGTTTTAATATTTTACAATTATAAAAAAGCCCTTGTAAATGTATTTGAATAGATAGGCAGGTTTTCTTATAAAACAAATTTCTAAAAGTGTCACTTATTTAAGTATTTTTCTCCATTTTGAAATTAGTTTGGCCCTCCACACTGATTCACACCATCGTCATCCCTATTTGTTTCCACTGTCTTTCACTTAATATTTTAAAACTATTTAAGTTAACTACTACTGAAAACACCATTTCAATTAATATAGTTTTCTTCAAAGATACCACAGAGACAGTACCAATTAATTGACGTTAGTACTCATGGTGTATTTCTTGATTTTTCTCTTTAATGAAGTAACTTGCTAGCCCACAGAAGAGCAAAATGAAGAGACTAACATATATTCAAAAGAACTGTCACGATATTTGTGGTATTTACTTTTGTCAGTTCTACTCTCTTAAAAAAAAAATACATTTTGATCCTTTTACTTACCATATGTATCATACGGATCCACATTAGGACTAGGCATATTCCACCACTGAATAGTTCCATCAATACCACCACTAAAACATTGTTCTCCATTAGAACTAATAGCTAATGACAGAACAGGGCCACTATTACATGAAAAGAAGAGGGAAAAATTACTTACACATTCTAAAAAGAAACTCAAATCCCTGTTCCCCCAATTTCTGAATTTATGTGGTATCTAAAAACTGTTTTAGGTAAACATGTACATTTGAACATTCCTATTATAATTCATATTATAATTATTGACCTAATGAGGTACTATTCAACTGATGTCTACTTTAATATCAAACATTGACAAAAATGCCATGTTTCTGGATTAACAACAGTTATAACTATGGTTAAGTACTAATTCAATAAAACTTACATGTGGGCCCTAAATGTGTAGATAGGCTCTACATCTAAAGAGGCACTCCTAAAAGGGAGAGAAAAAAAAGAATGGGGGAAAAGAATACAATTAAATAACCAAACATCACTGTCAAATGTGCATATAAAAGATTGGGACAATACAGAGGAGTAATTACTCATATAGACAAAATTGGAAGAAAAAAAGTGCGAATGTGAAAATACTTGCTTTTTGGCAGGAACTGTTTTTTGCAAGTTCCAAAGTTTCAGGGTATGATCCTCAGAGGCAGTAACCAACACAGGTTCTACAGGATGAAAAGCTAATGCCCGTACTCCATCAAAATGGCTACGTAGTGTATACTTGGGGTTCCATGTCTTTCGAAAGGCATCTTTATTGGCAGGCAACTAAAAAGAAAAAGCATACTATTTACTGGTAAAAGTAGTACATTTGTAGGTATGTGGAGCTTTTTTTCTTGTTGTGTTTAAATAAACTGGTTAAATGTCCCATGGACATTTAACATACCTTAAAAACAATAACAAATCTTCACCATTTAGTAAGAATTCAGAAGAATAATTTCATTAGTCTTTCAAATACCTAGGTCAAATGAAGAGCTCTTTAATCTGTTTTTACCTAACTGTCAAACTAATCCCAAAGGTTCTATTAAAGGTCAGGTGAGAATATACTACCAATGCTGCAATACTTTACATGAAAATAAAACAAAAAAATAAATAAAAATTACCAAACATCCAAGTGTATAGTAGCAAACAGTACAGCTGTCATTTACAAGCACATTAGTAGAATTTTAAAAGGTAGCAAATTAGGATACTTTCTAAAAGTCTGAACTTAAGGCCCTTCAAGACCCTTCATACCATTTTCCTAATTCTTGGTAAGAGGTTAATGTTTTTACCCTCATTTCTCCATCTGTAAGATAAGCTGTGAAACCACTTCTAAAGCAATCACAAGTTCATTATAATTTACTTACATATATACTTTAAAAATATTAATGAGAATAATCCAGCCCACCGAGGCTGACTGATGAGCATGCCTACATAGGTATACAGTGTAGAAAAACAAAATGAAAAATGAATTGACTTGCTAAAAAAAAAACACAAAAAACTGCAATTCATTAAAATAAAAATCAAAACAAATACTATAGTTAACTCTCAACTGAGTGTTAAATATCTAAGAAAAACTTAATCTAAGACTAGTTTTACCTCTAACATTATCATTCCCACCTCCTCCATCCTCTCCATACCCTTCAACAAATACAGTTAAATATTTAGGAAATGATGCAAGCTAACTTTAACATTATCCTTAAGAAACTAAAAGCTCAAAAATGAAACATGCTTTTTAAAAAGTGAATAACTGATTTAGATTACCTACTTTCTTTTGACACCAAAATATAGCTTAATTTGAGTAGATAACTGAGAGTTGACTACTCAAGACAAATTTATTGACCAATATTTTAAGGTAATAATCTCAAATCTCTAGCTAATCCACCAAAATACCTAAGAAAAACCACAAAGAAAGTTATAAAAGAAATACTACATGTCACTTCAAATCAACACATTGACACACTTGTCTTTTTTCCATGCACCTTGACATTAATTCTGTTTTATAAGTGATTCCCAAAAATGAGTCTTCTATTAAATCATTAAAAAATTAAAAATAAAACTGCACTTACATCATAACTATAGTCTGCATCATTTGTTACCGTCAAGTCTGCAAGGTCTCCAAGGCCCAGTACACTTAACAAAACATCATCAGAACCCATAATAAATGACTTGCCTCCTCCAGATGGAAACGTTATTGGTTCAGCTATAAAGAACAAAACCGCTTCTTAAATGCTGAAAAATCATACAGTACAAGACAATATTGTGGGGGAAATTTAAGTACTTAACAGTCACAATATTCAATAATATAAAGAATTTCTATTTTCCCAGTTCTGCTCAAAAACTTCTATTTCTGAGTAATAACAAACAAATGTGTTGAGATTACAATGTGTTTTTTCCACAAATCAAATATGCATTAAATATACTACTGGGGGTAGTAGATAGGGCACAAAAGCTCTATTTAAATCTTTCATCACTTCAGTAAATTATAGTATATATGTTAAATAAGAAACAGGACAAATTTTGATTAAATAGAAGCCAAACATCAGATTTCAGTTATTCCTAGGGGAACAAATCTCTACCATTGACCTCAAAGTAGCTCACACAGTGCAAGGTCTACAAAAAAGTTCTGTTAAAGATGTCACTTCCTAAAACCCTCATGATCTTCAAAATGCCTTCCAGCTTTAAAGCTTTATGATTTTTATTTTAATGTCCTATTTTGTTTCTCACGACACTTCTAAGATGAAGAAAGTAATATATGTTGACTATAGAACTTTATATTTGTAATCAGAATCAACATTTCAATTTCAAAGGTTTATCTTATTTTGGTTTTTTTATCTGTATTGTGTTATTACAGCTTTCTATGTTTTTATTAGCAGCTTCAATAAATTTAGAATGTGTTTTTTTCTATACATACTAACCAAGCAGACACTGCCACAATCTGAATTACTGACATCATTATATAAATATTTTGTTAACAGTTATAATGTAAGCAATTATTCTCGATATCATTTCAAAAATCCGTTTGACAGCAACATGTTAATATTAAGATTCCAAAAGAGAAATACTTAACTCATAACACAAAATAACTCAACATTTCGAAACATTTAAAATTTATCAATGGATTTAAAAGAGAGGTGCTGAAAAACTCAAATCTGATATTTGAAAAAATTTCTATGAAAAATGATATAAATTCGACATGCTGCAAGAAACACAGGTACAATGAAATTAGTCGATTATTAATACTACTAAAATAATCATAAGATATAATTCACATATACTATGGAAAAAGTAAAATAATTCTTTATTTAGAATATTTTGTTAATTTATCCTATCAAAATTAGTTATACAATTTGACTCAAACAGTGCCCTACAATGAAGCTGTGATTTGGCAACTAATCTAAAGTAAATTTGGCAATACTTGACAGAAAAAAATATATACAGGGATACTAAGTAGTATTTATCTTTCAATGATTATAACTACATAAAGTCACTAAATAAAATGTACTCAAAAGCACTTTCTGCCAGTTTAGAATTTTTGAAGCACATAATTTGTTTCTAAAACAAGTTATAATGTCACAGTTCCTCCAGCTAGCACTAACACAAACCTTAAGAGGCTCATAAAATAACTTCTAACAAATTATTTTGCATTGTTACATACTCTTTTTGTAGGATTATTTCTGTTTAAACCACAGACCAATTTAGGGGTGTGAAAAGGAAAGGCCCCGGGCAATATTAACTATTCTAACTGGAATTTTAGGTTAATTGCATTTAACAAAAAATTAGTATTATACTCATTTCGACTTAATCATGTGACTATGTCTATTTCTCTACACACATTTATATATAGCAAACTATTGTGCTGGCTCAACATTTACATATATATTTATGTGCAAAAAATTCTTTTAAGATATTATTCGTTTTTCGTATCACCTATCACGCTGGCATATGGTCATCAGAGTAAATATTCAATTTGCTCATTTCCCTGCCAAAGGGATTAAATTCTATTCTACAAATTCATTTTGCATATCAATGTTAATATAATTCCCTATAGCATATGGTTACATGGGCATTCAAATATCATTAACAACCAAAAAAATTAAAAGTTTTAAATTTAATGATAGAAACAATAAAACTTTATTAAATATTAAAGCAAGCAATTTAAGAATATTATTGTACTGTTTGTTAAAAATTTTTTATGGTAATCTTGGGATGAACAAAATAAGCTTTTTTTTTGGAAACAGGGTCTCTCTATGTAGTTCAGGCTGGCCTTGAACTCACTATGCAGTCCAGGTTGTCCTTCAATTCATAGCGATCCTCCTGCCTCAGCCTCCCGAGTGCTGGGATTACAGGTGTGCACCACCACACCCAGCATCAAACTGAAATCTTTTAACAAAAGCTTCTATTCATGGTTCTATAATGAGTCCTCAGGACTTGTTATATGACCAAAGAAATCTGTAGCTCATATATTAAACTCTCGCTTTCTATTCCAATTTTACCAATCTTCCAATTTTACCAAATCTAAAAACACAATAAAGGATTTTGGTTGTGCCAGTGCCAGCATGGTTTATATTAAGTCTTTAGTAACAGTCTGAAAGGTTATAATGCACAAGTGGCTCTCCAAAAAAGACTTTTTTCTTTATAAACTGAGGTATAATATAGAAATCAAAAGAAATACATTATGAATTCAACTGGAATTCAAAGTTAATTTAAATCTCCTTAACAATTTTAGCAAGATTTACAGTTTCAAAAGTGCAATTAAATTCATATTTATCAAGTTCCCCTATTTCCTTCTTCCCACTATTATGAAAGACGTTACTGACATCCATTCTTTAAAACACACACATACACATAAACACAGCGCTCTAAATTGGGACAGTGAGCCTTGTCTCATTTTTTCCATAAATTTTGGGCTTGAAATATTTTTTGGGGGGTATTGGGGATCAAACTCATGACCTCGAGCTTGCCAGGAAGGCACTTAAGCCACTGAGCTAAATCCCCGGCCCAGGCTTGAAATATTTTTAAATAAAGGGATTCATACTCCTGCTGTAATTTTGTCTTAAACTGCAAAATCTTATCTTAAAAATATACCTTAATTACACAAATTTTAGCAAACTATACTATGCATAATTTGGTAAAAAAAGACCAAAAGTTAGCTGAAGTGCTAAACACACAACATGAAAAATAATGAGATATAACAGAGTTGGTACATGCATTCTAGAAAATACTTCCTCCTAACATAAAAGAAAATAGTTGAATAATGGAAATAAGATCCAGAAAAATAAACTTTTCACTCCTTTTTCTTTAGATTTTAGTGGTTTTTAGATTTCCTATTTTCCTACACATTAAGGAATTCCTAAAGATGCATCTAAAGGTTTTCTTACTAAAGCAAACAAATCCCCTCACACAACAGATGCAGAAGCATCAAGAAAAACCCCATCTATGTCAAATTATTAGACATGAATTATGTATCTTATATATTAAAATGGCTCTGATTAAAAATTCAGAATCAAGACTTAGAATTATCTATTTAGGCCTAAGATTATAAATTATTCAAGTATCTTCAGCTAAAATTGATTCTGGAAAAAATGTTTAGGTAGTACTTTCATTTCCTACATTTCTGGTTTAGGCAAATTTTTAAGAATTCATCATTTGATTTTACATGCTTACTGTCAACTTAAAGAATAATGATGCTGCATTATAAAATGATTAAACTAGTAAAAATGTTACATGTATTTTAATACATGTAAAGTTCAAAGCACAGTGCTTGCTTGGTACTTACTTACTTGTCTTCTAGTAAGTGGTAGTTACTAAATTTAAGCCACATGACAAAATGGTTTTTTCTTTACGTATAAAGTTTATTTCTGTAAATTTTGTAATTTTGTAAATTTTCCTCCTTCTAGATGCTGACTTCAGATTTAAGATACTCTAAACTGAGCTAGGATGGAAACAATTCTATTTAACATTAAAAACAAAACAAGTATGAAGAACAAGAAGGCAAAAATTTCAAAATCTCTAAGACAGTGACACCACGAGCTTGCCCAACACCTTCTGTGAAGATCATATAAAACTGATCTTCAGCATTTTAAACAGCAGAAAATTTGCAATTAAGGTATGATTTGGAGTTAAGGTCTTTTGCAATGTAAACAAACATGGTAGCTAAATTTTGTACCTTCCTCTGCTCTTGCACCTTCATGATCAGTCATTCTAGTAGAGGCTGACCTAGACTGATTAATGATTCCTGAAGGGATGTGGGGCAGCTCATCATCTCCCAGATCAGCTATCATGTCGCAGAATTTTGTCCTGTTGACCCCTGTAAATTAATGTCAGCAGTAGAGGTTCATTTAATGGCTACCGCTTGACTTGCCAGCAGCATTCAGTAAACCCATTTACTAACAAAACAGACTTTTAAGAAGTCCCAGTTATTAAAAGTATCACTAAAAGATGTCTCCAATTCTCTATACAATTCCTCAAAACACATGAATTTAAATACTTCAAGGTTTCACTATTCTGTGAATATACATGGAGATATATTTTCACTGTATACTTTAAACATGTAAGCAGGCAAGGGAGAGGAGGAGTGAAGGGGTACAAAGGAAGAGAGAACTTCTGTTACTGAACCAAGTTCTGTAAAGTCATGCACACAGAAGGTACCATAAAAAAAAAGGAAAAATTTTTGTTAATGTTTATGTAAAGAATAAAATGCGAGCTTTCAACTTAACTCATTATTTTAAAGAAATAAATACAAATGACTTTTATGAGGGTGCAACAAACAATTAACTTTCCCTGATGTTTCCATTGGCTATTTTCCTGTCACACAGGCACAAATCTGTCATAACCACCCTAATTTCCCTCAAATTTTCTCATTTTTCCAAAATTGAAAAAGCTAAAAAAAAAAATTTTGAAAATGCAGATTTACCCAGGAGCTCTTTTAGTTTCTCATAATGACATGAAAATTCAACACTATCACAGGCCATAAATTTAAGGAAATTCCAACTATTGCTGGAATAACTAAGGTAAAAATATACAAAACTTGAAAGCTTCTGAAGTACTGCAGAATATTCAGTACTCGGACTCTGAGCTTCAGAAATGGCAGAATCATTTATTTGAAGCATGTATTCTGAAAGAAAATTTAGTTTACAAAAATCTCAAAAAAAGCAGGCATGGTGGCATACACCCTTAATCTCGGTACTCTGGGAGATTCAGATAAAAAATTCAAGCCTAACCTAGGCAGCTTAGTGATTTAAGTGAGACCCTGTCTCAAAATTTTAAAAAAGCACTGGGGATATAGTTAGATGCCTCATACTACAACCAGCCCTCCACAAACAAAAAGTGTCTTATTAATAGAAAGTAAAAATAGGCAAAATCATGTTCAAAAAAGTGTGATTTTACATTCACTAATGTCACCATTATTGACTAATTAGACTGCTATATTATTGTTCACTGGCCTTTTAAACGTAAGTAACTGTACAGGAAATAGCATTCATCTATGTATCTCTCTAATGGAATGACAGGCAATAAGATGATAAACCTTAATGGAAATAGATGGACTCTTACACGGTAACTCCTAACTTCTAAATAAGGCTTATGTAACTCAACTTTTTGGTATGTAATAGATCATATACTCTACATTTTCTAACATAATTATAATTCTCCCTTTCCTAGGGAAATGAGCATGAACAAGTTCTCTAACAAATGAAAAAACAACTAGATGTCCTATCACCAGTTAAATTCAGTAAGAAAACACTCTCACAAATACCTCCCACCACTGGTGCAGCCACTGTGGAAGTCAGTGTGGAGATTCCTCAAGAAGCTAGGATTAGAGATCCCATTCAACCCAGCTATCTCACTTCTGGGCATTTTCCCAGAAGAACCGAAACCATCATACCACAGTGATATCTGTGTACCCATGTTTTAGCAACACAATTTATAATAGCCAGATCTTGGAAACAACCCAAGTGCCCATTAATCAAAGAATGGATAAAAAAGATGTATTTTTATACAATGGAGTACTACTCAGCTATTAAGAAAGATTGCATTGAGACTTTTATAAGTAAATGGACACGACTTGAGACCATACTCATAAGTGAGATAAATCAGACCCACATGTGTAAATACCATATTGTCTCCCTAGTGTAAGAAACTGAAAAAGTATATATGGTCCAAAATCTATAATAAATACTATGTAAGGATAAAAAACAGCTCAAAGAGCAAAAGTAATTGGGAAGGGAAAAGGGGGAAAGAGGGAAGGGAAAAGGAAAAGATATAAATCTGTATATATGTATATGTAAGATAACTAAAATGAACACACTGCTGAATGTATTCATTATTGAGAAAGAACAATTAATACTCATATTAGACCAATTTTACATGTCTATAATATCTGTTAATGTAAATAACCATTTTGAAGATAATGATACGCAATATTGCAACCACTGTCAAGTTTCTATCATCCTGTTTTGTAAACCTGCAATGTTACTGTTGTGCATTTACTCTAGTCGTTTGTCTCTTTTGCTTTTTGTCTTTGTTATATGTCTTTTTTTTCTTAAATAAATTTAAAAAAACAAAAAACAAATACCTCCCACCTCCCTTTAAGCGCTTTCTCACTTGCACGTTTATCATCATCATTTAGTTTATTCTTAAAATCCTGCAAATAAGTCTTGGCAATTCCTCTACAATTAAGAAAATAAGGGAAGGAAAAAGTTGTTTTTTAAAGAAGACTCTTTTATTCTTCAGATTAATCTTTTCCTATTAACTTTATTCTTACCAAGGTTTTCACTGTAATGAATTACTACAGTAAGATTTTTAACTATTTTTTTCTATCACTAAGTTCCAGTTGCTCTCAAATTTGAATACAACTAAATTAATTTTTCCAAAATTATCACATTCATATCACTTCTTAGCTCAGAAACCATAGTGGCAGTTTGACACTGTTTGGATGGTTAACTTAAACCTTTTATTTTTCAATTTAAAAAAACCTTTATTTGTGCTTCAGAGTTTAAAACCAAGACACTGATTGGTTAAGAAATTCACCCAGAAAGTGTTTTCCAAGCTAACTTAAATCTTGCAAGTGCTTCATGATCTGACCTTAATTTTCTATCCTATCTTCTAATGATATACAATTAAATCACCTTAAATTTCCAGTCAAAATGTTTTCCACACAGAATCAGCATTCACTGAGATTATTCCCAACATATTTTATCATATCTGTCCTCATTTACTACCCAGAAAGGTGAAAACTCTCACACACGCCATCATTTAACATGCACCTCCAAATTCTGTTCATTTCTCCAATTCCATTTCCTTTGTAAAGAGTCTGTTGTTCTTCCTCTGCTTACTCTTACACTTGTATTTTAAAATTTAACTTTATTAAATATTATCTTGTAAATAATTAAAAGATATATAAAGCAGAATGAAGACTTGCAAGAAGCAAAAAGGTTTTGGGATTTTTAAATAATATGATGCAGCAAGCTTTCTGGACACATGGACTTGGAAGACATGGAAGGGAAGGAAAGTAGGAACAAAATGAAAGTCATTTTTCAAACTTAAGATCTCAAATTACATTATTATTTGCATACTATATCCAGTGTGTGTGGCATAGTGCCAAGTTTCGGAAAAAACATAACTCCCGTACTCTAATCCCACTTTCTCAAAATGTCAAAAGATAAGATTTCACAACCAAAAATCAGTCTTTGCCCTACTGTGCAGAATCTCTCTCAAAGGCAAATTTAGTATGTCTTCACTTTCTTTTTAAACCTACTGAACACTGTAAATATAATAAGTGCAACAAGACAATTTCAAATATTTGAAATCTGATTAGCAGTAATAATATTATAATGGTATTTGTGTAAAAGTTATTACAAATTAATTTCAATATTTAAAAACCAATGTCATTCAACATTAATACATAAAACAACTCTTAACTACTGCTGAAATTTATAGAAAAGAAATCCTCGCCACTTTTTTTGGAAACTGTAGTTCTGGCTGGCTTTCAACTCACTAAGTAGGTCCAGGCTGAGAAACATTTTTTCTAATTCTTGTAACAAAGAAACGTTAAAAAAAAACCTACTACTATGGTGACTAGCCATAGTGGTACACACTTGTAAATCCCAACACTTAGGAGGCTGAGACAGGAGGACTGACACAAGTTGAAGTCATACTTTTAAAAATATTACATCTCCTGGTGACAATCTGTTGTCTTGGAACTGGAAATGCAAGTGACAAGTACTACTATGATATTCAGAAAAACAGAAATTAGAAAATGATCCAGGGAAGCTTAATGTTAAAAGTAATATAGAAAAAAAGGAAAACAGAAAATGTTAAACAAGACTTCCCTTTTCCAGTGTACTAATAGTCAAGTCAGAAAACGTGACAATCCTCTAACACACGCCATCATTTAACAAGCACCCCCAAATTCTGTTCATTTCTCCAATTTCATTTCCTTTGTAAAGAGTCTGTTGTTCTTCCTCTGCTTACTCTTACCCATAAAAGAAAGAAGGGCCAAAAATCATACTCTGTACAAAACAAAGACAACTAAGTTAGGGTGAGAATAATTTGAAAAACTAAGGTAAGTTTTTCCATAAGGATCTAAGACTGCAAACATACATTTACTCATATGAATGTATTTTAGGGCTAGTGGTGTAACTCAGTAGTACAGTGCCTTCCTGGCATGTGCAAAGCCCTTGTTCAAACCCCAGTACTCAAAAAAGTTTTAAATGGGGAAAGGCTATAAGCCTTTTAAAGATAGAAAATCAAGTAATCTTATCTTCTTGATAAACCTGAATTTTGTAGTTGTAATACAGCATACAAGTAATAATAAGCTATATAAATAAAGGAACCCATCAAAGGAAAATTATTACAACGTACAGTTGAAAATTCACATGTTCAAAACCGGAAACAAATAACCAAAGGAGGTCTTTAAAAGATTTTCAGCTCCTCACTCATATTCCAAAAAAGGCTCCAGATTTCAGGTGCTTCACATTTACTTTGGTGTTACAAACTATGCGATTTTTTAATCATTATCAATTTATGTCTTTACTGAGATAAAAGGCCACAAAAAGCAAATTCTTAGCTCAAAATTTTAACAAAAGGTTGAGTATTCTTCATTCTCAAGTTACAGAAAGCTTAAAAATTATTTAAAAAGTGAAAGAAAAGTGAGCTTGGGGTTAAACAAGAGCATAGCAATGCTATATTCTTGATTTTCACCACTGTACTAAGTATTTAAGGGGCAGCATGTCTATCACTTGTTTTTTTAACTGTTCAAAGAGTAAAATACTGAGACATGGTGCTTGCCTGTAATTCTAACACTCAGGAGCCTGACGAAGGAGGACTGCTCTGAGTTTAACGCTCACCTGAAATACACTGTGAGACTACGTCTCAAAACAAATAACAAACGAAACGAAACATATATATACATATATGTATATGTTTATGTGTATGTATATATGAATGAATGACAGTGGCTGGAGCATTTGCATATTATGCAAAGCTGCAAAGCCCTGGGTTCAATTCCTAGTACAGCTACCCCCCACCCAAAAAAGGGTATGTAGTCATGTGTTCACGCTTAAGGAAAAAGGGTAAAGAGTATATGGAATTTTGAGTACTATTCTCACAACTTTTTCCTAGGTTAGAGATTACATCTAAATAAAAAATTAAAAAAGAAAAGGAAGCTTATGCCTTTGAATCCTGACACCATTTTCTCTTCCCTTAGAGGTGAAAGGAATAGAATGGAGTAAATAAGCCAGAAAATAGAGAAACTTTAGCTTAGCACTGGATAGAAGCCTTCAGTTAAGAGTCAAATTTTGGGCCAATCTTCACAAAGTTAAGAACTCAACACTTTCACTACTTTTTTCTTTCTCTTCAAAAAAAGAAAAAAGGATTAGATTACATCTGTTGATTCCATATGGTAAAGTTAGCGAGTAGTATTTTCCCCTCTAAGAAGCTAGGGTGGAAAAAAACTACATGTGCTGTGATCCAGTAGGTATGATTTATTCACATTCTGGAATAAAAGAAAAAACAAAAACCTACAGTTTATGAATTATTCTAATTTATACAAAGCTGCATATGGGAAAATACCAGAATTTTAATCAATACAGCTTGAATAACAAAAACAAGAAAATCATGAACTATCTTTACATGCAAAATTGTATCTTAGCATTAATATCATAATCACCTGAATTAAGACCATTAGCGATTTGATTCATTAAAATATTTTTTCTAGTAATGACCCTCTTGTAAGTGCTTTTATTTTGTGAGCATACAGTCACTCATGGAAAACCACAGCCTAAAAATATTAAATGAAAACACCTAGAAATAAACAATTCATAAATTTTAAATTTCACACCATTTGCAGTAAGTAGTGTGATAAATCTCACACCATCTAGTACTGTCCCGCCCATGTGGCACCTCTGCCCAGTCTATCCATGCTGTAGGTGATCAGTAGCTTTCTTCATTATAAGACCACGAGTTACAGTATTCCAGTGATTATGTTGAAATAACTCTTATTTTACTAATAATGGCTCTGAAGTTTACAAGAATCGATTTTATTAGGAGTAATAGTATGAACAGCTACTTTGAAGAAAATGAGACATTATAATAGCCATTGCTGATTTCCTATCATCTTGTTAAGTCCAGTAATGCTCATATCCTTTGTGTTAGTTGTTCTTAGTCTTTCTGTATTATGTGATTTCAATATGTGTGAAAGTGTGGACAGCTATTTTGAAGAGAACAAGAGACATTACGGTAGCAGCTGTTGATTTTCCTATTGTCGGGTTTTGAAGGCCTGTAATGCTTTCATTCTTTTGTTTTGATCGGTTTTATCCTATTGTGTTTTGTTTGAATTCATTGTGTGTTAAGATACAGAGAACTATTTTGAAGAAAACAAGAGACGTTATGGTAGCCACTGTTGATTTCCTATTCACTTGTTTTGAAATCCTGTGCTGCTTGCACTGTTTTGTCCTGATCTGCTTTCTTCCGTTTTGTTTTATTCTCTTTAAAATAAAATTTAAAATAATAATAATAATGATGATGGTGCTAAAGTAAAAGTGTAGTGATGTGAGCAACTTGGATATGTCAGAGACATATTTAAAAAAGATAAAAATTCTAACTTAAAAATGTATGCTGAAATATATAATAATTTTTAATCTGTTACTGTGCCTACTTTAATAAATTAAATTCAGCTGGGTATAGTGATGCACGCCTTTAATCCCAGCACTCAGGAGGCTGAGGTAGGAGGAGCGTTTTGAATTCGAGGCTGGCTTGAGCTACAAGGCTGGTCTGAACTACACAGCATGACCCTATTTCAAAAAACTAGGGCTGGGAGTTTGGCTCAGTGGCTTAAGCGCCTGCCTGGCAGGCGTGAGGTTGTGAGTTTGATACCTGGTGCCATACAAAAAAAAAAAAAAAATGATTAAACTCTGTCACAGGAATATATGTATATGAAAAAGGTACAGTATGCAGGATCTGGGGCTATCTGAGGCTTCAAGTATTCACTGGCAGTGCTGGAACATATCCTCTGCAGATAAAAGGGCAACAATGAATTTTTTAAACTTTACTCTGCATGCCAAGGAGTCAAGAGTGAACTCTGATTACTATTCAAGAGCCCTCCCCCGCAAAAAAAAAAAAAAAAATCAAGCCAGGTGTGGTGGCACATGTATGTAATCTCAGCACCCAGGAGGCTAAGGTAGTTCAAGTTCACGGCCGGCATGGTCTATACAATAAGAACCTGTCTCAAAAACCAAAGAAAGACAGTAAGATCCTGTATCCAAAACAAAACACAAAACATAAGAACAAAATCCAAAAAAAAAAAAAGGCAAATAATTTTGAGCACTCTGTTAGAAACCTCATCCTTATGTCTAACATAGGTAAAAATGTTAAAAATGCTGATGTTACAAAAATATTCAAAAAATTTAAACCAGCTGAATGTTTATCTAATGGAGGCTGAGTAGAACCCTCGAAATATATACAGTCATCAAAATTTTAAGTGACTATGAAACATCAAAAAACAATACAATACATTAAGAAACAACATAATGATATTGTTAAAAAATAAAAAAAGTTTATGTACAGTCATACCCACCGCCCATGCTGGTACTGAGGATTGATCACGGGGCCTACACACTGTGATCAACACATCCCACCCCTCCTTGTTTTTTTTTTTGAGACAAGATCTCAGTAAGTTGCTAAGCTGCCCAGGCTGAGCTCAACCTATAATCTTTCTGCCTCAGCCTTCCAAATACAGGCATCACAGGCATGCGCCAACATGCCCAGTTTATGTACACAGTTTTTCCAAGACTTTCAAGAATATGTGTGTGTGTATGAAAAAAAAATATATATATGCAAATTAGGTGTACTTATGAGTTAATCTCAGGACTGTAGGTAATTATTACCTTTTTCTTTGTATTTCTATAAACATATTTTCTCTAAATATTAAGCATTCATGATTTTTAAAAGTTATTATGCTTTTAATACATAATGAACATATTCATTACAGGGTATTGATATATATATATATGCATCTTGACCCTTTATACTTCTTGTTCCCCTCCCATAAAGTTAGTTCATTTAAAAAGATATAAAAATTAAAATTAAAGGAGAATGGGCTCAATAATACAACACACACCTAGGTAATACTGAGACATGAGAGGACAGAGTCCCTAGATCCTGATGTAATCACAACTCCTTGTACTGAACTCACACATTAGGTTTTCCAATACTGCTGAACAATAGGGTAGCTTAGTTAAAGAGCTGAAAACATATAGAGGAGTACCTATTGACATAAAGTGACATTTTCTATGTATTGTTAGCTCAATAGGCAAATTATACATTTACTATGGTCCTATTAAAAAACAAAAATAAGCCAGGCATGGTAGTACATCCTCCCAGCACTTTAGAGGCTGAGACCAGAGGATTGCTTTGAGTTTGAGATCAGCCTGGGTTACACAGAGTTCAACACAAGCACAAACTGTATAGCAAAACCCTGCCTCCGATTAAAAAAAAAAAAGTAACCACAAAAATAAATTTAAATTTGTTATGATTAAAAAGTTTAACTGTGATTCACCTGTTTTTAGCATTTCTCAGAGGAACTTTTTTTTAAAAAGTTTTTAAGAGTAATTTAAAACCCATACCTAAAAAGATCCATTGGTTGACTTGTATTTCTGAACCTCAAAAACCTACAGATCTAATCATAGACTATCAGAAAAAAATAAATAGGATAGTTGTAAATTAGAAGCAGTATTATCTAATACTTTTTAAAGAAACTTTCTGCAGATTAATGAAATTTTCAGCAGCATCATCTATAACATGAAAAATAATACAGTAATTAAAAAACTTTTCTTAAAGAGGAAAAATTTAAATCCTAAAACGCTAACACTATTTTACTATACTAAAACACTCATGCAATAATACTTTCATACTTAACATGCATACATTATGAGTAAGTCATGTTAAAACTGAATACAGTTCCAGTCCAGCACTAACTGCTTTTAAATAAAATCAGCAATTCACAATACAGTCTGAAACTATGGAACGAGTTTATTCTTTTATTCACATGCAGTAACATGAACTAGCATAAAGTTAACAAAAAAACTTGGTTAACATCCTCTTGGTAAAACCCTCTACACTCTGCTTCTTAGCCTTCAAATGAATAAAATCACTCCAAAAATGCTTTATTAAAGGAAACACCTGCCACTCAGAAAACTAACATAGTATTTGTCACCACAGAAAGACATGTGAAGAATGGGTTTTTTTGCCCTTGTGATGCACTATTTTTTTCCTTGAAAGAATATGCAAAGTTTGTAGAAATCTGTCAGTTCAAAACAAAGTTTCCCTAAAATTAAGTTTCAAAGCTGCCCACTTAACATCATAGAAGATATTTTTCATGAGGCTGTTTTTAAGTTTGAAAATCAAAATGAATTACTTATTTGAAGGAAATGGCTAAGCTACATATACAACTTCACAGTAAACTCATCAAAGTATAATACAGCAAAAAATAGCTCTGGCAACAAAAGACACTCATCTCTTGACCAAATAAACCCTACTATTACCACTATCCTCTCCTATGGACTTCCCCAACCAGAGTAATTAAGAAAATACTACCCAACAGAAAATTTTGTACCGTTAATTGTGGTTGGATTACAACCAGAAATCATAACCTATAGTAGAAGCTTTCCTGTTCATCATGTTTTAGGCTTTCCAAACTAGGACATGAGCTGGGTATAGCTTCAAAAAATACCTCATGTACCAAAAATAGAGAAGTCTATACTATGCTCCTGTTTGAACAACTTTTTATTACTTTAATTCCCAGGCCAACATCCCTTACAATTTGGTAAAATTTTTAAAGCTAAAAAAAACCTCAAAATCTTCCCTTCATCCCTTATTCACATATTTAAAATAAATCATCATCTTTTACTTGAATAACACATCCGAAATAATATTCAAATAAGTTTCAATTATACAACAGACAAAGTTTAAAGTTAGTTGCCCCTTTATGAAACAAAAAATAAAATTACATGAAAAAATGCAATTGACTTTTTTCTCAATATTGGTACACAAAAATTATAATAGTCAGAATCTGCACTTACTCTTCACCCCTTTCTTCCCCTTTCGTTCCTTCTTGTACTGTTCCTTCAGTTTACTTATTAGTCCCTGGTCTACATCCCAAACCTCAGCAGTTGGGGAGAGGTCATCTTTATCTACATGCAGCATATTATTGAAAGAAAAAAAATCAGCAGTTGGCAATGCAAGCTGTTGGCAGTAAACTGTTACACAGTTTCACATAATCATAGTAAAAATGTTTAAATAGCATATACTCAAAAGTACTTTAAAGGTGCAGTCTCAGTTTTGGTGATCACGACTCTAAGTATGACCATAAGTTTCTGAACATTTAATACCAATGACAGTTAAATGGTGCTTCGTATTTTATGTATCACAATTTGAAAATTACTCTTTCAATGAACTGACATTAGAAATGTAATGTCATAAAAATAGATCACTGCATCTTTATAAAAATGTTAATAAAAATTATTCAGCCAGCATCATAAAAGCAAATGAATGAATTACATGCGAACTACTCATAAAAGTGCAAGCTGGAAAAGTCAGTGTCATTTCATTGATGAAAATATTCATGCACCATTTGTCACACTGATTCTGCATGCACAGAATAAGAGTACTAATGAAGAGGCATTCTAGTCCAGTGTCATACATACAGTTTCAAAATACAGTGTCTCATTTAATTCATACAAAGCAATCAGAGAATCCCACATCTGTCCCACCTACCCAAAAAGTCTGACATCTCATTACCTTCTTCCATTGATCTACAACTAAGATTAGCCAAAAAACAAAAAGGAAACTCAAAATCCACTAAAGAATTTTTTACAGTTGATTTTTCAGGGTGAGATAAGCAGTGACAAGCATGGAGAAGTGAAAACATGTATTGCTATTCATCCGCTGAAGACGACACCTCAGCTATTTTAGCTGAATAATAACTGACTTAAGTAAATCCTTGTGCCTGAAAATATTTTAGAGAAAAATAGAAAAACAGCATTTTAAAAAGGCAGTATAAAAATGTCTTTCATAGTAATTTTAAGTACTGCAGGTTTATCTTCAGTTTTAAAAAAGCTGCTGTGCTACAGGAAAGTTTAACAATGTTATAAAGTAACAACTAGGATTTTTTAAATAACCTGAGCTTAAATTTAGTTAACTTATACCAAAACACCTACACTAAGTCATTCAATTAGACGGAACAGTGAGATTTTTATGGAAACATACTTGTTAAACTTTTAAAGATAGCGCAGTATATTCTGGTTTATTAACTCTTACAAACTTTGAAGTGGACATAAAGAAGTCTTTTTTCCCTCAGGCTACTGTTTGCCGCAAACATAATAAATTCTCATATTTGAACAGTACACAGAAGTATTTACTTGAGTGTACCTTGAACGTGTCCTTATGCAACTGTCATGACTTTTTCCTCCGTAACTATACCTATGATCATAGATGGCCAGTATGTTAAAAGTGGAAGTCAACTCTTTCAATTAATTTGCTAACCTGAATTACTCATAGGTAGATCAGTCATGACTAAATTTACATGTAAGATTTGTCAAATCTGGAAGATGTGTTTGTCATAACGCTGTAATACTGACTTAAACAAAATTAGCTTTTAATGTACATTAATCATGGTTTCCTAAAAAATGTTCCATCAGGAATCTTGGTCAATGTATTCAATATACCAAGAAAAATGATTGAAGAAATCTGCAGTCTTGTTAATGAAGTTAATAATTTTTATTGTTAACTAAAGACAAACTGACACATTTCAAGGAAATACTTTTGTCTATCTCAGAGACCAAAAAAACCACTGAACTGTATAAACTTTATATAGGGGGCTGGCGATTTAACTCAGTGGCGTAAGTGCCTGCCTCGCAAGTGTGGGGTTGTGAGTCTGAATCTGTATAAAATAAACCTTATATAGACTAGGACAGAAAAATTAAAGATAGCCAAATGGTATTTTAAAAGATATTTGTAGAAAACAATGTTATGAATAGTTCTCACTAAGGCAGCATAAGAGTGGAGTGAAAAAGCAAAGGGAATTTAAAAAAGGAGAAGCTTCAGGAAAAAAAATACTACTTGCAAGATAGTCTCAATTCTAGAAAACAAAGAAACAGGCAGTGCAGAGAACAGGTTGGTGAATGCATACGTACACAAATAGCATCCTCAAACTTGCCTAATAAGTAACAGCTGATTTGACATTGCTTATAAGAAATACGTAAGAGCAAAAAGGAAGAGCCAGCATAATCTTCTACATATTAATTCTGTTTTTAAAAAATCTAGGGGGGAAAAATATCAAGAAATGAGGGTAAATAAATTATGGGAACATCTTTTGTCTAACAGAAAATAAAAACATGCACAAAAAGGTTGACCCCTAACAACTGAAAGCTGCAAGAACATGAAATTCTCTTAGGGTAACTGATTACTAAAGCAGAAGAATTATACACACCTACTAACTGTGACATAAATATGTAACTAACCTCACTTCATGCAAATACTCAATACTTTATCCATTGTACTTAATTATGTGAACATTAAGGTACTGACTGTATTCTGTACTTGTAAGAATTTCCAGAGATCATTCTTGTTTCAAAGGACAGGAAAAAATAAATAAACACCCTTGAAATGCCTAGTCTCCATGAGAAAAAACAAAACCAAACAAAATTAGAGATGCCAACTAATTTTTTATTATGAGAATAAAAAATCAGTAACATTAAACTCAGATCACCTAATGTAGACAACAGAGAAAAAGTGAATAAAAAACTTCCTAAAAGAGCAGTGATTTCCTGCTCTAAGATAAAAAGGGTTCAAAACTAAAACTATGTAGATTAGTCTATTACACAAAGCAAAAAATAACAGATTATGCTATGTACTGAGGAGTTTCATTAAAACAAGGATTTCGTTCAAATCAGTGTTCTTAATCCAGTAACTTGAACCTAAAAGTTACCTCCTTGTTTATACTGAATTTTCAAACAGTATAAAAGGAGTGTTTGTACATCCATCTCTGTTTCACAAAAACTAAGTATAAAGAACACTCCTTGAGTAAAATGATGAACTTTTAGAAACACTGCTAGATCTTGACAATTTTATTCTTACAGAAAGAAACTATTGGAACCATTTCATAATGAAGAGTTCTTTTCTTTGTGTTGAAGAACTTAAAATGCCTTAAAGTTTTAGTCTTGTCAAAGTAAGAGGCAGTTTTGGTTACTTCTGTTTAGACAAGGAGATACAGGTCACTCAAACACTGATAATAAAAATAAAAGTACTGATAATTGTCATTCACTAATTAAGATGTCTCTTAAAACTCTTTGAGCTAAAAGTCTTTGGAGAGGAGGACTAATGAGTTGTATGTAACTGGATACTTTATTTTTTAAAGAAATAAGGCAAATTTGATACAAATAAATTTTTGAAATTTTTGTTTATCCTTTTAACTAAGATTTAAAATCTAGCAATTTTAGGTTAAAAAAATAGGAATGGATGTGTGCCAAGATTTAGCCAAACAGATGCTCACTCTAAATCTTTTATTAATGAATTACATTTATATACTTAAAGAAACATTAATCACGATTCTCTTTTCAAAAAGTATTACAAGTGATTTTTAATGTTCTTCATATTTATCTGTGGGTTCTAAATCTTCTAAAATACACTTGTATTATAAAATAATATTTACATAATTTGTTTTATAAAATATAAAATATTGAAGAAAAAATAAACAATATTTTTGACATTATTGAAAAAATACTTCCAACACTGAATGGGTCACACACAGAAACAAACAAACACAAAAAACCACCTTAGATCTTTTACTATTTCTGCTAAGCAAGAGTAAACTTCTACAGTACAGTCATTTTCAAAGCCAGGCATGGTGGCGTGGTTATACCTGTAACCCCACACTCATGAAACACTAAGGCAGGCCAGTGAGACCTTGCCTCAAAAAATCCACCAAAGAAATAAAGCCAATTTCAAGTAATAACTACAAAAATGTATAAAGTATGGAAAGTAACCATGGGGCTAATATTCCAAATTAAAACGCATCTGTTTCCATTTAGGGGAAGAGAGAAATGACAATCTGAAAGTGACGTTCTGAAATTATGCATAATGAGAGATCTGGTAACAAAAAAATCTTTTTAACTTGTAACTTCATCTTTATATCAAGATAGTCAATAAATATTTATTAAGTTTATCTCTCCTGATTATTAGTAATAGTTTCAATACATGAGGCTTTTTAATACGAATGTTTCCTAGCACCAAAGTACTTAAAAACAATTCTAGTGATCACTCCTCTTGTTAGTAAATTATACCGGACACCAGCTATTATCTTAACATATTTTTCACATTTTATTCTCTAATGGGGTTTACTTTACCTGCCCTTGTAGAACTATTCTCTCTCAGTCATGACTGGATTGTTACCATTGTGAAATCACTTCCAAAACTTATTAGGCCCTTGCAAACTGAATAGTATATGCAATAAAATTTAGTGTTGTCACTAAATCCTGTTCAATATAGAGCTATAATTCTGCTCAATACAGAGCTAAAATTTAGGAATAAGAATTTTATTCCTACCTAAAAATAAGCCAGATAACACTATATGGGCATACTAAGAGTTAATCCTCTTGTAACCTACATTACCAAATAATGGAATGTTTAAGAATTTATTTTTATAATTCTGCTAAAGAGAAAGGAATAATTTCAAAATCAACTGAATATTTCTATTTTAAATCAAGATAAATTAAAAACTCAGAAGCCTTATATAAAATAATTCGGTCACCAAATCTACTGTATAAAATACCCTGAAATTGAGGCCAGGGATTTAGCTCAGCAGCGCAAGTGCTTGCCTGGCAAATGCGAGGTCATGAGTTCGATCCCCGGTACAAAAAACAAAAAAACAAAAAAACAAAAAAAGTTGAAATTATTTACTACCACTTCTCCTTGCTCTCAGTTTACCATTCACCACACATTCAGATATGCACATTTATACATACAGAATTTAATAATAACGTCTTTAGATTTCTTCCCACCCCCATATTTCTTTATCATCTTACCCCATTCTGTGCCATCCCCTGAACTTCGTGCTTCACCAGCTCCTTCACCATCTTCAGCAGTCACTAAAAAATCAAATTCTTTCAGTGCTTCCTCAGTATCTGGATCATCAGTTAGGTCAGCAGCTAAACCTTCATTACCTATCTGTAAAATGAACAAGAATTATTTTTATTCTAAGTGAGATTTTCCATGTAATTCATAAATTTCAAACTACAGTGGTACTCTGGTTCACGAACTTAGTTCTTCCCACAACTGTGGCCACAGAATTTGTTTCATGATTCTGATTGCATACCTGGAATGAATTCTGCAACCAAAACTGTGGAAAGAATTAAGTTTAGGAACCCCTCCCCACTGTATACCCTAAATGGTTCAACAGTACTGTGCCAAGATTCTATCTGTAAGATATGATCAAAGTAATGTAGTACTAAAAATGATTACAGTTAACTCATCAAGAGTTAACTTCTTTAACAACAGTAGATTCACCGCTGCTCCCCCTTAAAGAACCATTCATTCACTTATGTTCTGAAAGGTTATCTTCAATCGACCTTTCTCAATGAGAACTGAATACTTGGTTCATCACACATAGGGATATAGCATAATAACTAATGTTAAGTTCATAAGTGTGACATAACAGTGTTTTATCAACAGGAACAAAAAATGTAGGAAAAAATCAAAATGTCTATGTAACAGACCACATTACACTTATGGAATGTGGGAGAAATGCTGGTAATTGTTTCTATAGATTGGAAGCTGGAGGAATGTTGTGGCTTCTTCCAATTACTGTAAAATTTCAAAGGACCACAATTAAATGTACTCACTCTTAAAAAAAAAATTGCTGGGGCCAGGCATACATACAGCTGAGCGGCACAAGCGCCTGCCCAGCAATCACAAGGTCCTGAGGTTCAATTCCTGATACGCAAAAACAAAACAAAACAAAACACCTCAACATACTGAACACTACTCTAAATCACAAACAGATAATGTACTCTACTTTTCCTCCTGTAGAACCTCAATGACCTCTGAAACAAGTAAATCCATTAGGTTACAAGCAAAAGTACATTTTGGTTAATCCTTACCAAAGAATGTGAATGCTGACACCTATCTACCATCCACCCAGGGAAGAAGTACCCTCATTGTAGCTTTAGTTAATTTACCACTCATGTACTGTGTATAGAGACAGACTTCAGCAGTGTTCCTTAATTGTGGCAGGAGGGGGTGTGACTTTTCTAAGGTGTCAAAACAACTTGAATAGGTCTCTGAATATAGACCCTTTCTTGTCCATTTAGTGAATAATGCAGCAGATGACTCCTACTATATGCACATAATGCAATAAGAACTAAAAATATAAAATTTGAAAGTGATACAATAAAAATGATCATTCCCAAAGAACTTCAGACATCTCAAAAATTACTTTTCAAATACAAGAATATACAGCTAATAAAAACATAGTATGTATTTCCTACTTTGTGTTTATTCATCCGATGTTTGTCTTTTCCTTCTGGGATGCCTTCAATCATGTCATTTTCCTCTTCCTCATCACTGTCATCAGCATTTTCTAAGAAATTGAATGTCTCAAGAACATCACCAGGGGGCCTGCAAGAAGGGAAAAAGATGACTCAAACTGCACAATTGGATTCTAATATTTCTTTCTGGTTTCTATTTTTAACCTCTCCTCTCTAGTGAGTGTGTGATACTAAGGACTGAACCCAGGACCTCACACATGCTAGGCAAGGGCTGTCCCACTGAGCTACACTCTCAACCCTGTTTCCTATTTTAAAACTATCTGAAGGCAATTATAGAGGTAAGAAAATGACTTGAAAGACTGTTTATGTTCTACAATTAAAAGTGATTGTTCTTTTGTCTGCTGAGTTTATTGTACAAAATATTTTAGGTAATCACTTTGACGAAATAAAATATGATACCACAAATACTCAAACATGCTATCATTCCTCAAAATAAGTCAACTCAAACTTGGCATATTTTTGCTACTATAATCTTTTACTGCAAATATGTGAGGACTAAAACAAAGTTTATTAGGCTTCCATATTTATATGTTGCAGAACATACAAAACATATGTAGAACAGCCCAATCCAATTCATAGATTTCCTTATGAAAAAAATCTTTAATCTGTTAAAATATTTTCAAGTGTTTCAGGACCACTCATTAAGAGGAAAGAGTGATAACCTATTTTTACTTTCTAAATCATTTTGTTAAAACTAATTTGAGTTCATCTATGTGCAAAGAGATTTTCAGCCGGCAATGGGGATAGCAGCCCTACAAACCCTGCACTCTGTGATGCTGAGGCAAGAGAATTTCAAATTCAAGTCCTGCCTGAATAACCCAGTAAGAACCTGTCTCAAAAGAAAAGAGAAAAAGGACTGGCAAGGTAGCTCAGTACAAAGGTCCCAGGGTTAAAACCTCATACTGAAGGGGGAGGGACAGCAATAGAACAGTAGAAAATTGAGCTGTAAAAAAAGACAATGAAAAGTCTGCTCTGCCCCTAACTAGGTGCTCAAATTTGGCCTTGTTACTTAAACCTTTTTGCTTCAATTTCTTACCTGTAAATTGTGGGTGTTGAACTAAATCATGTCAAAAATGCTTACTAACACTAAGAAGAAAAATAATCTAAATTCAGTCCCTTCCCACATTGGTTTCCTCCATTAAGTACTAATTAAAGACAAAACTTTTGTGTGTGCGTTTGTGTGAGACAGGATCTCACTATGCAGTTCAGGTTGGCCTTAAAACTCACAGCAACCTTCCTGCCTCAGCTCCCCAAGGGATTATAGGGGTGCACCACCCATACTCGACAAAACAATTTTTTAATACCTATTTTTAATAGCATTTTATCATGTCACAATATTTTATGAGATCACTATACTCCACGCAATCCAACATGCTGCTTAAAAGAGTAATATACAGAGTAAATTCAGCAAGTTTGTAGAAATACCAATTAGTAAAAATACAAGCCAATCACAATAACAAAATGTACTTCTCAGCATGACATTTATGTTTTAATATTTGAGAATTTTTAAAAAGGCATATCAGTGATCGAAAAGTTACATCTAAGAATTTGGTTTTAAAGTCTGACAAAACACTGCTGCCCCTTAAATAGAATTTTTCTTTCTACAGTGTGAAATTACATTTCTAGGTTTTAAAAATTGTAGTTAATCACAACAATACATGTACATGGCTTTAAAACTCAAACACAGCACAAATCACAAAAGAAAAAAATGATGAACCAGAATTTGCCAAAATTATAAGCTTCTGCTCTTTGAGAGACATTGTTGAGAATGTAAAGAGAAGCCTATGGTTTGGGAGAAAGTTTCTGTGAGTCATACTTAACGCAACATTTGTGTTCAAAATATATAAAGACTATTTAAATCTCAAAGTAAAAAATGCTAACAAGCTAGCTTATCACTCTTTTGTAGGTCCTGGAAGAAGTCCTATGATTGGATCAGGGACAAGAATTCTCTTCTTCTGAGTATAAAAACTAGCAGGAGCAACATGTTTTTGCTTAGTTCACCTTGCCCTTCAAGTCTCATATTATTATTAAGGAGAACATCAGGTAGATGCTCTACATGCAGTATGTTTGAATCATAGTTAAGAAACTCAGAATTATGGAATTTGAATCTTTTATACCAGACAGTAAACATGACTGGCCAGAACACTATCCTCCTGAGTTCTTAGATAAACATCCTGAGATAGTACAGAATAAAAGAGCAATCAGTACTGCTGTTCACAAGATGCTCCAGAAACACGAGATCCATGGAGAATGAATTCCAAACAAAGTATCAAGTAAATGAAACAAAATTAAAATGAGGTACTGTTATAAACTGTTGTGACTGGCATGGCAAAATGGGACTTTAAAACTCAGCTATTTTCTTTTACAGACAAGCGGTTTCTACAAACTTCCTCAGACCCTAAGACACATCTCACCATTCCTACCTCAGATGAACGGAAAGACTGTGCAGCTGCGGGCACCAGGAAGTAAAAGTCCAGTTTCATTTCCACAGGTAAAGGAGGGAGTGGTCCAGGTCTAGGCCCACGAAGGATGAAACAACTTTGGACACATCTATTATCTCATTGTATCCTCTCCCCCATACTCTTCCTTGCCATCAAAAACTCTCTCACATATACCCTCCACATGGTGAGATGGTGAGGCCCACTATCTATTCAGAGATAGATTTGATACTGTCAGAGGCAAGCAAAGGAACCAGAGAGAATGGACCTAAGTGGCCAGCAGCACTAACGGAGTGGCTAAAATTATGAAATACAGTTTGAAGTTGGCAGCTTATGAAGTATAGAAAGAGACTGAAAAACTACAAGACTAAAGAATGAAATACAAAATCAGTCAGCAAAGAAAGAAAAGAATTGCCAGACAACTTTTAATGCTCTACTGAGGTTACCTAAGAGTAATTTGAGGGTTGTCAGCAATGTCTATAAAATTTGACAAAATGTAAGTTCAGCTATAAAATATACTGAGTGGGGAGCACATGGTACTAAAGAATTTTACGAAGTTTGTGATGAGTAACACAGTTGCCTGACCCACTCTCCCTACCCCTTATTCCTCTATACTAGGAACAATCCATTTTTAAATTTTTTAAAAAGAAAAAAGTAAAAAAAATAATAAGAGTTTCAAAACAGGCTCATAGGAGAGTAGTAACAATCAACACACTGCACACTGTTATCTTCACAGTATCTGTTCAGAGTACAAGATAGGGGCATGAAACACTGTCCAGAAAATTATTAGCAAAACTTTCCCCTCGATGAACCAAGAGAAACCAGTTGTATAACTATCTTAAATGTATTGTGTATATACCTATTTTTTTTAATTTTCCCTTTCGCCCTTCACAATTTTTCTTTTCTTTTGAGCAGTTTCTTCCCTACTCAAAGTATCTATTGTAACCTTTCGGATCTTGTTTACTTTCAGATTCTCATACTAGTGAGACAATACAAAGTTTACACATGTATGTCTGATTTATTTCACTTGTATGGTCTCAAGTTGCATTCATTTACCTATAAGTCTCCAATTTATCTTTATGGCTGAGTAGTAAGTAATAAACTCACACCCTTTTTATCCAGTCCTTGGTTGATGGGCATTTGAGTTGCTTCCAAGATTTAACTATTGCAAACTGTACTGCTAAGCCGGGGGTGGTGGCGCACGCCTGTAATGACAGCATTTGGGAGGCTGAGGCAGAAGGATCACTAAGAGTCTGAGGCCAGCTTGGGCTACAAAGTTAGTGTAAAGACCAGCCTCAACCATAAAGCGAAACCCTGCCTCAAAAAAGACCAAAAAAAAAAAAAAAAAAAATTGTGCTGCTGTAAACATGCGGACACACACATTGCTGTGTTAAGATGTTTTTAATTCTTCTGGGACAATATCCAGAAGGGGAATAGCTGAGTTAAATGGGACCTCTAATTCTAGTTTTTAAAGAAATCTCCACACTGATTTCTACAGTAGTCACACCAGTCTACTCTCCCACCAACAGTGGACAAGGGTTCCTTTTTCCCCACAGTCTTGCCAACATCTGTTATTGGTTGTTTTCTTCATGACAGCCTTTCTTTCTGGAGATGGAATCTGAGTGTTGTTTTAATTTGCATCTCTCGAATGATCCCTGATATTGAACATTTCTTTCATCCATTTATTTGCCATCTGTATTTCTTCATCTGAGAAGTGTGTATTCATCTCAGCTGCCCATTTTTGGATTGGGTCTTAAAACTTTGGGGACCCAATTTTTTTCAATTCTTTTTATGTTCGAGATATACGTCCTCTAAGAGGCAACTGGCTACAATTTTGCTCCATTCTGTGGGTTGTCTTTTCACTTTGTGGCTAATTTTGTTGTACAAAGACTTTTAATAAGGTGAGAGATCCCATTTGTTGATTCTTTGTTATATTTTCTGTGCAGTCCAGGTTTGTTCATGAAGTCTCTGCCTATATCTTTTCAAGATTTCTACCTATTTTCTCTCCTAGTATATTTAGTGTTTGTTTTAATATTTAGATCTTTGATCCATTTTGACTCTAGTTCAGTGCATGCATGGTGATAAACAAGGGTCTAGTTTTAGTCTTCGGCATGCGGAAAGCCAGTTTTTGCAGCACCTTTTATTAAAGAGACTATCTTTCTTTCAGTGAACATGTTTGCCCTTTTGTTGAAGATAAGGTGGTTTGGTGTGTGTATAGTTTAGTTGTCTGTATCTTCTATTCTGTTCCACCAATCCTCAGGCCTTTTCACCAAAACTATGCTGATTTTATCACAGTAGCTTTGTAATATTATTTCAAGTCAGGGACTGTGACACCCTGACTTGGCTTTGTTGACCAGAACTGTTCTAGGTTCTTATGGTTCCAAATGAATTTTAGGAATGTTTTCTCTAGTTCTGTGTGGTATGTTAATGGTGTTTTGATTGGGATTGCATTAAGTATGTGTAACAGTTTTGGGAGTAAGGCCATTTTCACTGTTGGTTCTTCCTATCCATGAGCAAGGGGTATCTTTCCATTTTGATTATGTTCTTCAATCTCCTTTTTCAGAGTATTATAGTTTTCACTGTATAGATCATTTACTTCTTTTGTTACACTGATTCCAAAACATTTCATTTTTTTGGATGCTATTGTAAAGGGTCTGGTTTCCCTAATTTTTCTGTGTGAGTTTGTTGCTTGTGTATAGCAATGCTAATGATTTTTTTGAGTGTTGACTTTGTATCCAGCTATACTACTGAATTTGGTTATTAAATCTGTAAGTCTTTTAGTGGAGCTTTTGGGGGTCTTCTACATAGAGCATCATGTCATCCATGAGTAATGCTAATTTAACTTCTTCCTTTCTCATTCTTACTCCTTTTATTTCTCTATCTTATCTAATTGGTCTGGCCAATGTTTCCAGAACTATATTGAACAGCAGAGGCGATAGTGGACATCCTCGTCTTGTTCCTGATTTTAGAATGAAAGCTTTCAATTTTTGACTATTTAGTACGTTAGCTGTTGGTTTGTCATACATGGCTTTTATCAGATTAAGACCCTCTATTCCAATATTCTATAGGGTTTTTATCACGAATGGGTATTGGACTTTGCCAAACGCTTTTTCTGCATCTACTGAGATTATCATTTTTTTTGTTTTGTTTTTGTCTTTGGTTCTGTTAATATGGTGCATTACTTTTATTGATTTCCATGTTGAATCATCCTTGTATCCCTGGTATGAATCCAACTAAGTCATGGTGCACAATCTTCTTGATGATTTGCTGCATTCTGTTTGCCAGTACCTTATTGAGGATTTTTGTGTCTATCTTCATTAGGGAGATTGGCCTGTAGTTTTCTCTTTGGTTGGGTTCCTCTCTGAACAATCCATTTTTAGACTTAAACTTTTTTTCTGTTATTTCTATTTTTAAACAACATCCTTAGACTGTATTTCTTGAAGATTTAGTTCCCTTAGTCTTTACCCCATATCCACATTTCTTATCCTAACAATAATACAGTAAGATTAACTCACTTTGGTCTAAATATTCTGTGGTTATAATTATGTACATGTTCATTTAAGTCACATCAAACAATGATTTTAGTACTTCTCTTTTATATATGGTTTTCCTGAAATAACTGCCTAGTGTATTATTACTGTTTTTAATTGCTTGGTTTATCACATTACCTCTCTTCCAAATTTTCTACCAGGATTGTGTATCTTCCTTTAAAATCCTCAAACACATGAGGCTATAAATTACTTGCAGCTTTTTTTTTTCTGGGAGACTTTTCTTCCAGTCTTTTTTCTTTCATTTTATTTTGGCTACTCTCCAGGTGTACTGCACAAGTGTTCTCTGAAAGTTCTTTGCCTCTCTTCTGTATCAGACCTCTTTTGAAGTCTACTCTTTTCTCTTTGTTTTATTATCTCAGATTGCCAAGTCACATCCTCCAAGAGCATTTTAAAAATCTGAGATTTTCTTCTATATTCACAAACAATACAATAATTTGCCTCAGTCTACAAAACTAATACTGTGCTACTTTCTATGGTTGAATATTAATTTATTACCAATCTAGTTTTTGAATCTTTTCAATGTGTTCTTAATTTCCTATATGAAATATTTTAGAATTTCATCTTAATTTTTAGTGTTTATAATGATGACCTCTGTATTTATCCCTTTTTCATTACTTTTATATCACAGTTGAAGAGAAATCTTTTCAAACTGGAAACATACTAAGAAATACATTATGGAAAGACATTCTAGAAAATGTCCTTATATTATGACTTAATAGTCTTCTCAACACCATTTCTTCATTCTCTTTCTCCTAGTTGAATGCTGACACTCCTTGACTGAGACTTGAATTTTCCTGTCTCATCATTTGAAGTGATTTTCTTGAACTCTACCACCGAGTCACATCCCCAACTCTCTTATTTTTCCAGTCTTATTTTTCTCTTTACCAAGAGAGAGCCCTTCCACCTTATCTTTAAGTTTTTCAAGGTGAGCCGGGCGTGGTGGCGCATGCCTTTAATCCCAGCACTCGGGAGACTGAGGTAGGTGGAGCATTGTGAGTTCGAGGCTGGCTTGGGCTACAATGCGAACACAAGGCCGGCCTGAGCTACATAGTGCAACCCTGTCTCAAAAAACTAGAGCTGGGAGTTTGGCTCAGTGGCTTAAGTGCCTGTCTGGCAGGTGTGAGGCTGTGAGTTTAATCTCCGGCACCAAAAACAAAAAAAAAGTTTTTCAAGGAGTTTTTTTTTTTTTTTTTTAAACTGGTATTAGGAATCAAATCCAAGGCCTTGCACATGTTACCCAACTGCTGTACCACTGAGCTATATTCCCAGCCCAAGAATATTATTTTTATTACTATTTCAATTTTTGATATCTAACTGCATGTTTAAAAATATGCATCTAATTTATAGATTTACTGTCTTCTCTTAATCCTTTCATGACAGTAAAGTTTTTGAAGTCTTCTCCAAATTCTTTTTTGTTTGGTTGATTTTTTGGTTTCACACTTAAAATCTTTTCTAAATTTTCACATTTAAGAGTGACACACTGCCAAGCTAACTGAATTATATTGCATACATGGACGTCATGGTCTGAATGCCTGTATGTCTTCAAAATTCTTACGTTTAAACCTAACCTCCAATGTAATGGTATTAGAGGTGGGTCCTTTGGCAGGTGACTGGGAATGCATGAAAGTCCCTGTAAAGGAGCCCAGGAAGGAGTTTGTGTCTTTCACTATGTGAGGACAATGGAGAGTCAGCAATCTGAAAAAGGACCCTCACCAAAACCCAATGATACTAGCAGTAGCATCATAAGACATATCAGCAAAAAACAAAACAAAACAAAAAAAACACAAGGCTTACCAGCATCCAAAATAATAATAACAATCTGCCTTTTATAAGCAACCCAGTCTATGGCATTTTGTATAGCAGTCCAAAAGGATGAAGAAAATGGATGAGTCTTTTCAAGCAGCTAGTTTCACTTCTATAGGACAGGACAGAGGTCCACCCATTTCACCAGCATGTGCCAAATGTCAGTTTATTAGGTCTTTCTGATTAACAAGATCACTTTTGATATTGTTCTGGTTTGTGTCTAGATGTCCCTGCAAAGCCTCATGTGGTCATAGGTAGGGATTTTCAGAGATAGCTGGATCTAGTGTGCAATGCTGGGATAGAATATGATCACTAAATCAATCCACTAACTGATTTGGCATACTTCTGGGTGTGGATAATGGGAAGGCCCACCCTGGGTGTCAGTGCTACCCACCTTAAGGGCAAGCAAATGGATAGAATATAAAGGACAGAGATTCGACAAGATGGCGGAACAGTGAACAGCAGGATAGGTGGCCTCCCTGAAAGATACCATCCAAATGCTGGAATATAATAACAGGGAGAAGACAAAAAAGAGGGAGGTGGGTCCTCTGGACCCAGTAAGAATCTAAAACGAGAATTAAAGCCCACAGAAAGAGTAAAAAGTAACCAAACAAAGGCAGAGGCCGGCGGCATCTCTGACCGGAGTCGAACCCACTTAGTGGCAGGGAGCTGCTGTGACCTGGGGAAGCACGATTAAAGTGCTGTGGCCGCAGCAGCGATGGCGGAGGCAGTGATCAATCATGGAGTGAAGTGGACTGGAACAGGCTGGTGAGTGAGTACAACAAATCCCAATCCCACCCCCACCCCTGTGAAGGACAGTGAGGGACTGGCAACCATCTTGGGACCAGAACCACACCTAATTGGGCACGGTCACACAGAAATTGCTCCGACCGAGCCCCAGAGGGTCCCAGCAAGTGACTGGCTACATCTGGAGACCAAGGCTCCACGCGCGCCCTAGGGGTGGTAGAGGAAGTTTCACGGACAGCCAGCACAGGTTCCCAGGCAGTAGCCCCGCCCCCGCACACTGTGCCAGACATCAGCAGAGTGGAGATGGGCTGGGGAAAGGCAGCAGACCAGCATGGGCTCACTCCAGAGAAATCACAAGACCCCTGAACAACCAAGGAAAATGCCAAGACAAAAAGGTAGGGGACAGTCTCTGGCCTCCAATTCAAGCAGAGCAAATCCAGGAGAAGTAAACACAAAAGAGGTTGGGAGTCCCACAACTAAAGTCTCTGAGGTGATGACAACTGAAGTAGGGAAACAACTCCATGAAGGTATAAAAGAAATAAGAGCAGAAATACTAACCCAACTGAGAGAAGAAATGAAAAACATATTAAAAGAATCACTAGACATCTCTAAAGGAGACATAGAGGAAAAAATGGAGCATAGGAAAACGAGGGAAACCTGGAATGAACAATACAAAAAAGACTGGAATGCATGAAACAGATTCAGAGACTACCAGGAAATCAAAAATTCCAATGAAAGTTGGCAGGACCACCTGAAGGAAACTAAAGACAGACTTTCAAACCTGGAAGACAGATTTGAAGCCTGGGATTGAGAAAGGAAAGATCTCTTAAAAATAACAAGAAACCTGGACATAACAATACAACGGCTGCAAGACAACCCAAAGAAATATAACTTAAGAATAAAAGGTGTGAGTGAAAAGCAGGGGTCAATACAAATCAAATTAAAAGCCTATTTATAGAAATAATTTCAGAAAACTTTCCAAGCATGGGAACAGGAAGAGACTTTCAGATAAGTGAAGCATATAGAACACTCCAGCTAAACATGACCAAAATATACCCACACCCAGACATATAATAATCAAGATCCCAGAAATTCAACACAAAAACAAAATATTAAAAGCTATTAGAGAAGAGACTGATCACCTACAAAGGAAGGCCCATCAGAATCACAACAGACTTCTCAACACAAACCATCAGTTCAAGAAGAGCTTGGAGTGAAGTATTTCAAGCCCTGAAAGAAAATAACTTCCAACCCAGATTAATTACCCTGCAAAATTAACTTTCAAAAATCAATGGAGAAACAAGATACTTCCACAACAAAGAACAACTAAAGGAATTTATGACAACCAAGACAACCCTACAAAGAATACTGAAGGACATTCTAGAGATAGAAAAGTCCACAGCTCCAGAAATAGCGGCAGAGGGATATCACCGAGCAGGGCAGACAAATGAATAATCCATCATCGGGATTTGAGTCCAGTATTATTTTCAATGAGCTGTTTAGTTTAATCTTATTCTACCTCGACCTGCTTAACTTTATTATATATGATGACAAAGACAGCTATTTTAAAGATAACAAAATATATTAGGGTGGCCTTTATTAATATTTGTTTGGAAACCTGGTATTGCTTTCACTGTTCTGTTTTGAGGGATTTTAACCTATTTTGGTTTGTTTGATTGTATTATAACAGACGATATAGGCAACTGCCTAGAAGACATTATGAGGCCTTATAGAAAACAACATTGCATTACTATGTATTGCTTCCATTGTTTTATTTGTTATTGGTTTTATTCAGTACTATTTTGTTCAATTATATTAGGCCCGATGGTAAGGGCAACTATTTTGAAGACAATAAGAAGTATTACAAGGGGCTAGGAGGAAAGAAGGAAGGGAAAAGGAAAAAGACATAGAGTTATATAAGGGTATACATAAGATGGTTAAAAAGACTATACTACTAAATGCATTAACTGGTGAAAGAGAACACTTGATACTCATATGATTAGATCAATTTTACATGTCTGTATCTGTCAATCTGAGCAAAGCCCTTGAAGGTAACGATATACAATGTTACAACCACTGTAAAATTCCAATCATCTCAGTTTGTAAACCTATAATGTTACAGTATCGGATATGTTGTTGTTGTTGTTGTTTGTTGGTCCCCTTAGCTTTTTGTTTCTCTTTTCTGTGACCATTCTTTTATTCTTTATTGGTCTTATTCTGAACTATTTTGTTTGGTTATATCAGGCCTGATGCTATGGGCAGTTATTTTAATGACAACAAGAGGTACTCTAAGGGGAAAGGAGGAAGAAAGGAAGGGAAAAGGAAAAAGACATAAAATTATAAATAGGTATACATAGGACAGTTAAAATGACTATATTACTAAATACATTAGCTACTGAAAAAGAACAGTTAATACTCATGATTAGATCAATTTTACATGTTTGTATCTGTTAATCTGAACAACCCCTTTGAAGGTAATGATATGCAATATTGCAACTACTGTCAAATTTCAACCATCTCATTGTGTAAACCTATAATGTTATCGTATCGGATTTGTTGTTGTTTGTCTTTTTTGGTTTTTGTTTCTCTCTTCTATGTCCATTTTCTCTTAAATTAAAAAAAAAAAAAGAATATAAAGGACAGAAAGAAGGCTGCTGTTGTCCCTTGCTGCTGCTGCCGCCTGCTGCCTGCTCTGTGATGCCCTTCTGTTATGCTACTATACCTTGGAGCTAGCTGACTATGGACTGAAACCTCTACAAACTGTGAGCCAAAATAAACCTTTCTTCCTTTAAGTTTAGGTATTTTGTTTCAGCATTGAGGAAAATAAGTAACTAAGACAAATACCAGGCTTGGAGTGAATATAAATTCAGCTGCCAATGCAGGTTGGAAATGGGATCTCAATACTTAGTAGTCATGGATTTTCACATAACCTTACTATTTTCATTCATACAGTAACACATCCTTTACAGTTGTTTTATTTCTTAAAAAAAGTCACACATCATCGGTTCAACTCTACCAGAAAATATACTTCCATTCTTTGGTGTAAGAGAGAAGTGTTCAACCAGCTGTACACAATGGAAGGGACTTGAGATTAAGTTTCTTGAATAATTTTTTTTTTCTGCAGCACCGGGAATCAAACTCACAACCTTGCACCTACCAGACAGCGCTTAAGCCACTGAGCCAAACTCCCGGTCCTAGTTTTTTTGAGGCAGGGTCACAGTGTGTAGCCCAAGCTGGCCTCGAACTCACAATGCTCCATCTATCTCAGCCTTCCTTGAGTGCTGGAATTAAAGGCGTGTGCCACCACACCCAGCTTTTCCTAGGTGTTTTCAAATAATCCTAATAATGGCTCATCCATAACACATTTAGATATGTGCAGAATCAAAAAACCTAAGTATGCTCACTATGAGAAAAATTAGCTTTGAATGATACAACTGTTACCTAAAAGTCCACAGAAAAGTGAAATAACAAAATGTGATATATGCATACAATGAAGTACTATTCATTTGTGAAAAAAAAGGAAATTCTGTTACATGTGACAACATGGATGAGCCTTTAGGACATGCTACTACCTAAATAAGCCAGTCAGAGAAGAACTACTACTGCACAATTCCACCTTAGATGAGGTATCTAAAATAGTCAAACTAGCCGGGCGTGGTAGTGCACGCCTTTAATCCCAGCACTCAGGAGCCTGAGGTAGGAGGAGTCTTGTGAATTCAAGGCCAGCTTGGGCTCCAATGCGAGCACAAGGCCGGCCTGAGCTACATAGTGCGACCCTGCCTCAAAAAACCAGGGCTGGGAGTTTGGCTCAGTGGCTTAAGCGCCTGCCCTGGCAGGTGCGAGGTTGTGAGTTTGATCCCCAGTGCCGCAAAAATAAATAAATAAATAAATAAATAATAAAATAGTCAAACAGAAAGTAAAATGTTAGTTGCCAGAGTGTGGAGGTAAATATGGAGATGGTGTTCAATGAAGATAGTTTTGGTTCTATGAGAGGAAAAGATTTGAGAGATACACTGTACAATATTGTACTTACATATAATACTGTACTGTACACTTAAGGCAAATCTCTGTCTTTTTTTTTTTTTTTTTTTTTTGCGGCACTGGGGATTGAACTCACAACCTTGCGCTTGCCGGGGCAGGCGCTTAAGCTGCTGAGCCAAACTCCTCAGCCCTGGTTTTTTGAGGCTGGGTCGTACTATGTAGCTCAGGCCAGCCTTGCGCTCGCGTTGTAGCCCAAGCCGGCCTCGAACTCACAATGCTCCGCCTACCTCAGCCTCCTGAGTGCTGGGATTAAAGGCGTGCGCCACCACACCCGGCTTCTCTGTCATTTTTGACAAAAACAAAAACCTATTAAAAAATCTTGCAAATCAAGAAGCTTTTTAAGAAGATAGTTTATCATGGATATGTAATTCAGATTTCAGATTCAGGTGTACTAAAACAAACTGCACCAAATATTTATAAATCCTATGAACTTAGTCTGGTTAGCTGACCCGCTTGGCTGAAAATGCATGATGCAACTGGGCATGGTGACACATGCCTGTAATCCCAGCATTCAGGAGGCTGAGGCAGGAGGATTATTGCACATTCAAGACCAACCTGGGCTACAAAGTGAGCTCAAGGCTAGCCTGAACTGCATAGCGAGACCCTGTCTCAAAAAGACATAAAGAAAGAAAGAAAGAAAGAAAGAAAGAAAGAAAGAAAGAAAGAAAGAAAGAAGAAAAGAAAAGAAAAGAAAAGAAAAGAAAGAGAGAGCAAGCGGTGGTTATATATTCAATTTTTCTCTTCTGCTACAAAATACCATATTTCACTTCCTGAAATGAGTTTTTTTAAAAAAAGCTCTACATGTTATCATACTGATTTTATTAATGAATGTAATTCTCAGAAATAAAAAAATCTTAAAGGTTTATATTAACCTCCAAGTTTACAGAACATGTTTCAGACAACTGCATAATGTCATAAAATACATTCAGTGTATGAAATAACGTTAAGTTTCCAAACTGTATATATTATTTTGTAAACTCGAAACCATTACTCATTTGGTACCTTCTACTCTTTTGCTTTCTTTCTCTTTCTAACCTATTGTTACTCAGGGTGACATCTTAAGGTAAAAAATGAAAGAAGCTTCACCTGCTTGACTCCTTACATTTATCCAGTCTGTATCAATAAAAAGTATATCTGGTAGCTATACAATCAAAACTGTGGAGTGAAGAAAGCTGAAGCTTTATATTACTGCTAATGGAAATGGAAAACAGTACAGCCACTTTGGAAAAAATGTGACAGTTCCTCAAATTTACTCAGTATCGCCAAATGTAACCCACACGCCATATGACTAGATTAAAAAAAATATACATATAAACAAAATGTATATATCATCCATAGAACCAAGTATTTTTCATAAGTAAAAGGAATGAAGTACTGACACAAGCTATAGCATTAATAAACCTTCAAAATATGCTAAAATGAAAGAAGCCATTTGTTAGGGTTTATACATTGTGTCAACTTGAGAAGTGTAGTAGCTTAATTAAGTAAGGCAGCAGTTCTACATCCTGGGGTGTAGAGCATAAGCAGTTACCTGGCCATTGTGTCAATTTGAGAAGGTCAAAAGTTTAGCTGAGAGTCTCAGCAGGGAGCCAGGGGTCTTACTTGGTAAACATCCTCATCCTGTGCAAAGGAAGGCAAGGATGTTTGTGAATGCTACACCCACCCTGGGGGAAGGGTGTCCTGTGTACTATATAAGGGAGGAGAAGAAGCTTGCTCGCCCTCCCTTTTACTTTGGCTGGTTTTGCTGCTGCCTTGAAGTGTTGTTCCTGTGCCATGCCACCCTGCCTTTGGAGCCAGCTGATTGTGAACTGAAACCTCCAAAACTGTAAGCTAAATAAACCTTTCCTTCCCTAATTTTGGGTGTCAGGTGTTTTGTCTCAGCAACAAGGGAAAAGCAACCAAGACACCATTCATAAAAGACCTCTTGTATGAAATATTCAAAATACCCAAATCTAAAGAAATAGAAAGTAGGCTAAAACATATCAATAAAATAAAATAAAACTTTTAAAAAGTAGACTAGTGGATTTCACAGAGTTGAAGGTATGGGAGAATGGCCAAGTGGCTGTTAAATAGATACAAGATTTTTTAGGATGATGATTTTCTAAACACAGATTGTGGTAATGGCTAAAAAACTCTGAGTATTCTGAAAATACATTAAAGCATATTCCTTTAATGGTATATGAATTACATACTATATCACAAAGATTTTTTTTAAAAAGTATGTCTACTACCTTCCTGAGTCCAAGCCCAGTATGAAGTCTTGCTTCCAAATAACCATTACTCCTTCTAGAGGTGGAGGAGCACTGAAATTTACTAAAAAACTTCAGCAAAAACTTAAAAATCAGAATGTTTAAATACTTCAGAATTACATGAACTCACTCTCAAACTTTCATTTTAATTTTGCATCTATTTCAGAACTAGAGCTGTTCTCTTGACACCCAACAGAGGTAAGTTTAAAAAGCACCTAAACGCAAAGTGTATTTGCCCATAGTGACATTCAGGGGTGGAGGGGGAATCTTTAAATCTGAATTTTGCTTTAAAAACTTAAAAATCACGTCTGTAATCCCAGCACTCAGGAGACTGAGGCATGAGGATCACTGACGGTTCAAAACCAGCATGGACTATAAAGACCAACCTGAGCTACACAGTGAGATCCTGTCTCAAAAAGACAAAACAAAAACAAAAACAAAAAGCTGTTAATACTAGTAACAAACAAAGAAAATTTATAATATCCATTATTTAAACAATATTAACCTACAAGTATAATTCATACCTTTTGATTTCTTGTCCTTTTTGCTTAGAAGATTCACAACCATTCAGGATTTGTTCTAAATTCTTTGTTTCTACGGATCCATTTGGTTCTGAATTAGACAGTCCAAGTAATGACCTTACCCGTTGAGACCGCACATCTAATATTGTATCTGTGTAACCTACTTCCTGAAGATACCTATAAGAGAAAATTAAAAGCAGTAAATGTTAATACTCGCCAGACCTAAAAATCAAATGAAAGAATTTTTTTTTTCAAAAATCCGTAATCCTAATAAATTACATTCTTCCTGTCTTTCTTCTCTACTGAAGGATTCCAGTTCTAAGAAAACAAGGTCAATTACAAACCAAAACAAATACGCAGTTGTGGCAAACCTATGGCATGAGTGCTGCAGTGGGATGTTTATCATTGAAAGCTGTAAAGTCAGGTGTGGTGGTACACCCCTGTAATCCCAGCACTCAGGAAGCTGAAGCAGAAGGATCCCTGCAAGTTCAAGGCCAGCCTGGGCTACATAATGAGTTCAAGGCCAGCCTGAACTGCATAGTGAGACCTTGTCTCCAAATTAAATCAAATCAAATCCAAACCAAACTCAGAAAGAAGCTCTAAAAGTTCACTATCACGGGATATATTATGGCTAGTAGTAAGGGCCAATCATTTAAAAACCTTTAGTGTTTTCAAAAGCTTTTAAGAGTTGATGAGTCAGGTGTATCTCAAAGTTGATGAGATATGTATATATATATGTGAATGTACACCCATGTATGTGTGTGGTAATTAATGGTAGAGATTAAGCAGAAGTGAAAACAGTGACATGCTAAATTTAAACCTGAGGTTCCTAATCAGAGATTGTTGAACAGGGTAATTCTCCTGGTATCTAACACTCCACAACATTCTTCCAGTTTTGTGGTTTTCAAACTTTCCTTTTATCTAAACCAGGTTACTTAACCTATGGTTTAGGGTGACAATGGAAAGAAGAAAGGGGCCAGATCATGATATATTATGAATTCTGAATGACTTTATGTGACAAAGTATTTAAGAGGCTAACCAAGGATGCTAAAGACAAGCCTTAAATACTACTAGCAGAAGAGTGAAAAAAATTTAGGTAAAAGCTAGTGACAAAGAGAAAGGTTAGGCCACTAATAAAGTAAGAAGTTAAAACAGTAAGACAAATGTGACAAAAGTAAGATCTCATCTTTGTGACTTCATACACAAATAAATGGTAGTAAAATGAAAAGAGATTTAAGAATTTTGGACAATTTTCACGTTTCTAGTTCAGCTGGCTGGCTGATGACTCCATTCAATTAAATGGAGAATAGAGTCAGAATCAAGTTTACAGGGTACCTATTACAAAACCATATGGTATTTATGAAGAAAGTCAAACGACAATATTTATTAGGCACATGGATAAGACAGTAAGAGCTCAGAAGACTATATAAGGTCCTGGGTTCATCTGATGACAATAACAAAAGCTCAGGATAGACTGGACTGGTTATAAAGATTTGGGTTGGTAAGTCTTTGATGGTATTTGAAGCCCATAAAATCAGCCAAGATTAAGCACACTAAAAAGGTAACGCCTATGAACATCAAATTCTCAAATTCTAAAGAGCTAGAAAAATAACTCAAAGGAAACTTAAAGTACTTGAGAAATGGGGGTAACGGAGGTGATAGCAGAGACTAATAGCATGGATTCAGAATTAAATGTTTCAAAAAGAAATAATGTCAAATGCTTCCAATGGATCGAATATGAACTTAAAAAAAATTCTTCTTGAATATGTTGTGATAGCTTCAGCTCTGAAACAGAAAACTGACAACAGCTAAGAAATGAACAAGGAAAAGACCAGAGATAAAACTATCCTTACAGTTGACTATAAAGTCAAAGGGAAAGAAAAGAATGAATAGAGACAGACTATAAATCCAGGCAATGGGATTAGGCATTTATGAGAGAAATACTGTGCATGTGATTTCTCTACAGCTCTTCCCACTCTTCTAAAACATGTAATCCTCTTTTGGGGGGAGCCACTATTTTGTACCTCAGTCCCTGGGTTTGAAAGAATTCCCAAGATCTTAGACAACCTAAGTAAAAATTACTAACTCGCATACAGTTATTTGATCAAGTCAGCCCAATCTGAATCTTTCTCAGGACTGTTCTGACAGGGGCCAGGAAGTCGCCATATGAAAAAAAAAGGAAACTGCCAACAAACCAGAACAAAGCTGACATCAACAAGTAGAAAACCAGAGAATAAAAACATATCCTAGGTGTTAGCTACTTGATTCCTGACAGTTTGCTGTTGAACATTTCCTTTATTTCTGCTAGTTACCTTGGAAACTTCCAATCAAAAATCTGTGATTTGCTGGGGATTTAACTCAGCGGCACAAGCACCTTCCTGGCATGTGCAAGATGGTAAGTTCGATCCCTGGTACCAATAAATAAATAAATAAATAAATCCATTATTCATGTTTCAACCGCTGTAAGTGGTTTCAATCACTGTGTTATTCATGTTTCAATCACTGTAAGTTTGGAAACTGAGGTAATAAAAGAATAAATTTACAGGAAAAAAAAGCAAAAAATTAAGGTTCTTCTCACTGGGTACTTTTGTATTTTCAGTGAAGCAGGACCTGAGGTATTTTAATGAAAGTAAAAGAGAATAGTCTGAGCTGTGGTAAAAGTTTACAATATCCACTAAGAACAATGGGAATAGGAGGTGACCAATTATGGGGGACTGGGGTTGTCTGCAATGTTACAACAGGAAACAATGAACAGATAGTATCATTCACATGATTCTACATTTTTGATCCCAGAGTTAATCAGAAATAGAAACAATAAGAGTGAACTAGAGCAAGGTTTTACAGGAAGGTACAGGAAAATGGTGATGAAACAGGCAGCAACAAACCTTACTAAATCAGAAAAGGGTGATTGGATCAAAGGCTCTATAGACGAGCTAAGGAAACAGAAATAAATTTCAGCTACTAGGGAAGGTAATGCAGGAGGAGGATCACAAACTTGAGGTTAGACTCGAATAAAATTTTAAAAGGACCAAGGATGTAGCTCAGTATTGGGGCATACTCCACAGCACATGCAAGGCCTTGGGTTTAATTCCCAGTAACACTGATCAAATCAAATCAAACCAAATCAAACCAAACCACCCACCGGCAGGAAGATAAAAAGGAAAATAAAATAGATCAGGAAGGGCCAGAGGGCAAATAACATGGTATCTGGCATGAGAGATGTGGAATAGCTGATGACTACTGATATCACAGAATATTCCAGAGATAGAGTAGTTCTAAGTAAATAATAAGAGCAAGTCTGACCACACTTCAGGGGTTAATGAAGTAAAGGTGATTATGTACAGAACTGAGAAGGTTGAGTAACTGCAAATTACCCAGCACATCAGTGGGATAAAAGTACCAATGTTTTCAAAATGTAAGTGAGAGACCACCACTTGGGAGGCTGAGCCAGGAGGATCACTTCAAGTTTGAGGCCAGGCTGGTATACACAGTGAGTTCAAGGCCAATCTGAACTACAGAGTGACCAACCCTATCTCAGAAAAAAACAAAACAAAACAAACAAACAAAAACAGGTAAGTGAAAGAACAAGTAGATAAAACACAACCAACAGATTTGCCACAGAAGTACTTCTAACACAGCAAGGAATTTAAACATGAAGGTTCTCCAAAGCATTCAACTAAAAGGATTGGCAAGACATTCTGAAAAATTTCAGATGAATTCCTTCCCTAAACCAGTCATGATACAACTTTAGAGAAATCAAACCTATGAATTTTATATTTACAGAGTTTGAGGGATCTATACTATTACTGTTTTGGCTCTCAAGTTATCTAGTCTTTCAAATGTTTTCTCTGACAGCAGGAAATCATGAACATCCTGAAACTTGGAGGAAATAAAATTTTAAAAGATCCAACTATTTTAAAAAATCCAACTAGCTATAAAACAAAAAGAACAGCAATATGAAGAACATACACTGGGCCCACAATTATATGATTTTTTAAAACAGTACTTTCATAGCTGGTTTCCTAAAGAAGGCAGAAAATAAAACCATTACTCACTGTCTTAATAGCTGTCTGCCTTGCTTCCATGTTAACTGGCTATTCTGAGGTGCTGTGGGAGCCTCTGTGTCTTTGGTTTCTTCTAAAAATTAAGGAAAAAAAAGGTTTTACATACATTATTTCAATTCTTAACAACAATGTCAAAGTTTCTGTAGGAATAATTTCCCATAAAAATACCTAAAACATTTTATAAAGGACAGGAAAAAATTAATTTAGAGTATTCACAATCAAGTACTTCCCTACACTTAAAAATTGGGAAAATCCAAGTGTAATCATTATGAAGGATTCAAAAACCAAAGGCCTAGGCTTTAAAATGAAGGGTTATTAGAACTCATAGTTGACTACTTGAATACTACTGGTTCAAATGCCTTTCAAATTAAAAAGTCATATAAATTATTTAAAATTGACAGATCAAGTGTGATGATATATGTCTGCAATCCCAGAACTCACGATGCTGAGGCAGGAGGATTACTGCCAGTTCAAGGTTTGCCAGGGCTACACAGAAGTTTAAGGCCAGCCTGAACTACACAGTGAGAGCCTGTCTCAAAAAAACATAAAATCAACAGCTAAAATACTGGTAAAAATACCAAGTAACTTTGAGTCTATACATGTAGAATTTAAGTCTGAATTATAAGACTCTTTCTAGTCAATTTCATTTTTAAAACTAAAAGTTAAGCCAGTTTTTTATAATAAAGAGCCAAGTTTTATTCTCAGAAAACAAAGTGTTTGCATTTCTTTTTATTTTGATTCATTTCTTTTAAACTGCTGGGAATCAAATCCAAGGCCTCACACATTCCAGGCTAGCAATCTACTTATGAATCACACACGCCTAGGTATATTCATTTAAAAAGAGTAAAGTGGTATGAAGCAATGGGTTCCATCATACACACAAAGTTCAATAAAATCATTTCAGCTCTCAGCCAGTATCCCGTGAGTGAAATTTAAAACTAGTTTTGGTCCTAACAGTACACAAATATTTCCCATAAATTCTCATTATTAGAAACAATGAAGAAAGGAACATGGAAGATTAATCTCTACATTTAATGTTGAAAACTGTCAGAATTGTGCATAGTTATTAGGCTCTTATATTCAGTCCCTTAATGTCAGTTTATAGTAATTCAAATACAGTATCATCCCCAAACATTACTTATCTCACCCCAGCAATCTCATTATTAGCATTATCTCATCCTTCCCAATACAAACAATGCTAATGTCTAAAAATTATCTCATTCTAATAATCCCCCTGCTTACTTTCCTACTTACAAGATTTTTATTTTTAAATCACAAAACCATTGTAGAAGAAAAGCCTTTAAAAAAAAAATCACTATCACCAAAAGTTAGCAACTACTATTAGTATTTGACTTTTTATGTTCTACATTAAAATACATATATGACCAACCCAACTCCCTTTCATGAAAAAAAAAAAAAGCTGTGCTAGTGGGTGTACTGCACTATAATTTACTTTTGTCACTTAATGTCATCTTGAACAGTCTACACCAATATATATTATCATTTTAAAATGATTATACCGGATCAGGAGGTGTATCTCAGTGGCAGAAGACTTGCCTCCCACGTAAGAGGCCCTGGCCCTGGGCTCAATGCCCAGTAACACACACACACACACACACACACACACACTCCATGTTTTTCCCTCCCTGCCCTCCCTTCATCCTTCTTTTCCTTGCCCTTCCTTTTTTCCTCCTACGTTGCCCAGGCTGGCCTCAAAATCTAGAATTCAATCAATCTGTGTGCCCCAGCCTCTCAGATAACTGGGGCTACACACACACCACCAGTATCACATAATATTCTACAGAAAGTGTATATCTATGTAGTTTAACCAGACTTATAATGACAAAATTAGTTTCCATTCTTTCACTATTATAAAGTTGCAAGTGATATTATTGAAGCATATCATAAATCTACAACTTAAATGAATTTTTTTTAATGTACCCAAGTAAGTAGCACCAAAATAAAGAAAAAATCAGTACCCTAAAGGTCTTCTTTATCCCTTCTTCCAGTCACTAGCAATTCTAAAAAGGGTACTTAGCATATCAGTCAGGTGATGTGGTATACATATTCAGAAAGTTGAGGCAGGAGGATCACCAGGAGTTCAAAGCCAGCCTGCCTACATAATGAGACTGTGTCTCAATCAACCAACCAATCAATGGGAACAATGGGATCTTGATTTCTAAATATCAATTTTTAAATTTGGTATGATTTCTATCACTTTTTACATTTATGTGATCCGTTCACACTGTCAGGTTTAGCTGTAGTCTGTTCAATGTTACTAAACAACATTCCATTATGCTGATACATCACAATATATCCATTTAATGCAGATGTTCTTACTTTCAGATTTTTGCTATAAATGATATGTTGTGTCTCCTGTAAATACAACACATTGATACTATTTTATTCAATTTAAGGTTATACAAACCAAACACTTTTATTTAACCACAATTTTAGTTTTGGGCAGGAGAGATTTATCTGCTAATGATTTGGCTTTATAAAAAATACTACACTGAGACCACTTAGCCAATTCTGATTACGGCTTAGCTTCTATTCCAGGAACAGTGATTACACATAGGGGCTAGCCCTCTAGTTTTACAAAGTGCCTACTTATTTTGTGAATGTGCTAGCCATAATGGAAAGAACACGCCTAAAATCTGAGTTCATCAAGTTTTTGGTGAAGCCAAGTATACCTCTGGCCTTCAATTTTGCTATCATTTATGCTTGTTTTTTAAGAACAGCATAGTATTATTTCCTAATGAGCCTCCATAACCACTGAAAAACTGGACCAAAGAAAATCCATGCCACTCCCATCTTGATTTTAACTTTATGTATATGACAACTTAAACATAATAAATGGTTCTACTAATAAAATTGCAAGTGGAAAGGATTAATAAATCAATTTCAAGTGGTCTCCTACATATCTCATATTAAGCTAAAAACTAATTTGATTTTTAATATCTAATTTGTAATACCTGAGTAAAAAAAATCCATACATAAGTTTCCTACCATACACACTTTGGTTTTTTTGTTTTTTGTTTTTGTTTGTTTTTGTTTTTTTTGTTTTTTGCGGCACCGGGAATTGAACTCACAGCCTCACGTCTGCCAGACAGGCGCTTAAACCACTGAGCCAAACTCCTGGCTCTAGTTTTTTGAGGCAGGGTCGCACTATGTAGCTCAGGCCGGCCTTGCGCTTGCGCTGTAACCCAAGCCAGCCTCAGATGCACAACGCTCCACCTACCTCAGCCTCCCAAGTGCTGGGATTAAAGGTGTGCGCCACCACGCCCGGCTACCATACACACTTTGACTTTATCAAGTATAGAAACAACTATAAAAGAAAAAACCATATATCCAAAAATAAAGAGCACATTTGTTTCTTGCCTCAGTAGCCAGCACTCAAGATCAGCATAGGCTTCAATTTGACATTATCAAAAACATGTAACTAAATTCTATATATACTGAAAGATAAATTGTTCCCAATACTCCCAAGTCTTACATAATGTAAATCAAAATCTTTATTCTTCTAAATTTAAACTGCAATTACATGGAGTCCTAAAATTAACATTAAACTGTTAGTTCTTTCCTACATCTGGGCTCTTTTCACTGTATAATTATTCATCAGACACTATGCTGGCACTCACTAGGAAGAACTGAGAAAATGAGAGATAACTTTTTTTCTTCTTTAATCTTATTTGGCTGCCACTATACTTTCTAAATCCACTCAAATTTCCATTATCTTAGGACTAAAGTAAATTAATTAGAACTTCTCCAGTTTAAACAAACAAACTTTTTATTTTTATTTAATTTTTTATTTTTAAATCTACACACAAAAAAAATAAAACAGACATTCAGGTTTAGGAAGGTCATGGTACCAGGTCACAAAGTCATACAAAAACCTTTTTAAATAATTTTAAAAAACTTGTAAGATAGGACGAAAGTTTCCTACAAGTGAAAAAACAGTTACTTCAGTGCTGCCCATTTGTAATTACTACCAAAAATACACCCATACTTTTAAACAGGTTTCAATGCAGGGGAAATAGAACAGCAACTTCAGCATTGGGATGCAAATGAAACTACTGATTTTACAAAAACCACATTTAATATTTTCTCCAAATTTTAGGATGTTTATATAGTCCACCATCTAATGCTACCAAAGCAAAATGAGGACAAAGAGAACAAGTCTGCTACATGAAAACAAGCTTAAAAAAAGTAACAGAAGAATCAAATTTACCTGATTCAAAGGTCGGCATTTTCAAGTCACCTTGGTTCAGTTCTGTGCCATACTTTAATTTGTGGTATTTTGCCCTGAAATTTTAATAATAAATTGGTAAAAGAATAACTGATTCCTTTTCTAAAGTTAAGTGACTACTGCTATATATTACTCCAACAAGAAAACATAAAATGAATGTCTCCTTTAAAGTTTATTGGCGCTGGGTGTGGTGGTGCACACCTGTAACTCCAGCACTCAGGAGGCTGAGGTGGGAGGAACATCATAAATTTAAGTCCAGCCTAGATTACATAGTGACTTGAAGAATAACTTGAACTACATAGTGAGACCCTGATTCAAAAAAACAAAAATCAATAAAACTAATATATATATATGTATGTATATAAAATTTATTTGCAAAGCACATTCAAGAACATACAGCTGTAAACAAAAAAATTGTAAATCACCAAGTAACAAATCCACATTTCCTGGTTTCAAAAAGAAAAAAAATCAAAACTGCTTTATTTTATTTATACAAGGAAATAAGGCACACATACCTTTCTTGTTTTAATGCATATTCTAACATCTTTATTCTTCTTACTAAATCCTTCTTCAAATTCTCTTGACCTTTTCTTTCTCCTTGTAAAAATGCTATCCGTGCCTAAAAACATAAAATATGCATTTAATTTTTCCTTAAACATACTTAGTTAAAAAAAAGTAAGCTTTGTACTTTGACTTATGACTGCATGATTTAAATTCAGCAATACTTTCTCAGACAACACAATCAGTTTAAATATAATCATAAATTAGCTATTTGCTTATAATCCTTCAAGATTCCTAATATTATTATGCAATATATACATAATCTTCAAGGGAAACTTTTATTTATAAACCACACTTATGGGAGAATGTGCGAAGCCCTAGGTTAGATCCCTAGCACCACATATACACAGACAGACAGCACCCAATTCCTAACATAAAAGTCACAAAGTACTGGGATTAGAGTCACAAAAAGAAATGATTCAGAATATTAGATACCCGTTGTTAAAAAAAAAAAATTAACATCACCTCAGCAGTACCTCTTGCTGGGTGTGGTGGTGCACGCCTGTAATCCTAGCACTCAAAGAAGGCTGAGGCAGGAGGATTGCCATGAGTTTTGAGGCCAGCCTGGGCGACACGGTGAGTTCAAAGCCAGCCTGAACTGCAGTTTTTTTTCCCCCTGTACTGTCTCGGGGGGGGGGGGGAAACCAAAAAAACAAAAAACAAAAAAAACAACGAAACAAAACCAAATCAAAGAAGCCCCCCAAAACCATCTCTTTCCTGAAACACTTAAAAATTTATAATCTCTTCCACTGTATCACCCCATTCCAGAGTACTGAAAATATTTTGCTATCATTATTTTTCTATTATATAAGGAATACTTGTTTCTTTTCTTTTTTTTTGGTACCAAGGATCGAACTCATAACCTTGTGCTTACCAGGCAGGTGCTTCAGCCACTGAGCTAAGTCCCCGGCCCAGGAATCCTTGTTTCTTAATTGACTTATTTATTGTGAAAGTCAGTTCTCTGCCTTCAACTGGTCTTTCCTAGTATGTCAGTCTCTTTTACTCATCATGCACATATTTACAATAAAACTAACCTTTATAGGAGTTAAAATGTGCTTGTTGGGATGATTCAGATGTGTTTGTTCAGTATGAGAAAGAATTTTCTAAAATTATAGTGAACACAGGATCAAAGCAAACAAATTCAGCTAGATATTTAACACATTAATTTAGTTGGGCGTGGTGGTGCACTCCTGTAATCCCAGCACTCAGGAGGCTGAGGCAGGAGAATCACTGCTAGTCCGAGATCAGCCTGGGCTACAAAGTGAGCCCAAGGCCAACCTGAACTGCATAGTGAGACTCTGTCTCAAAAAGACAAAAAAACAAAACAAAACAAAACATTAATTTAGAATGTGATTTCTATAGCAGAAATATACTAGCAAGAAGACTAGCTCAGTTTGATTACAAAACACCTAAGTAACAAATGCCCACTGTAATTAAAAACTTTTCTGCACTACCCTAAAACATTCATATGGAACCATCCACAACTTCATAACATTTGAGAAGCTAAAAACAGCTATATAAACTTAAAGACACAAGTTTCCAAATAAAAACAAAGGTTGAAAAGAAAGGTAGACATTCAGAACTTAATATTCTATGATCCTATAAAGACAAACATCACTTGCTATTCTTTAAAGCTATGAGTAAAAGGTAATCTGACGTTTCACTATGCATGTTTCAAGGAAGATTTATGAATGGGTTTTCCTCCTACACAGACTAGTTCCCCCCCTCAATTAATTACATAGTATAGAGCTACTATGTGATTCCGATTTTCAGAGCTCATAAGCATTCTACGATTGCTAGTGAAAAAGCTGAAACTCATTTCATTTTGCTTAAGAGGTTATTATTGGTAGTTTTCTGACTGAGAAAGGGAGTACAAACTAAGTGAAAGTCATATAATATAAGAGATTAAAAATAGCTGGGGGTTTAGCTCAGCAGCAACAAGCGCCTGCTGGCAAGTGCAAGGTTGTGAGCTTGATGCCTGGTACAAAAAATAAAAAAAGAGATTAAAAATAGGATGGGGTGCATGGTGGCCCATCACTTAGGAGGTAGAGGCAAAATTCAAGGCCAGCTTGGGATACACGGCAAGCCTGTCTCAAAAAAATGGAGGAGAAAGCAGGAGAGAGGGAAGGGATTTAACCAAAAATTTAGGGAAAAGGGGAATGGATGAGAGAGAAGCCACAAGAGCTGGGACTGGAACTTTCATAAGCTAGGATCACCAAGTAGAGGGTACTCTGACTAAAAAGGTAAAGGTTGCATCTGATACTTACAATACTAACCAATTAAGTAACAGACAGCACTCAGTAAAGGATCGTGGACAATGGATTTTCTAGTTATTCTTACAGGTCATAACATCATTTCTGTAAATAAACACTTAAAAACCTATTTACAGCCAGGTGTGGTGGTACACACCTGTAATTCCATCACTCAGGAGACTGAGGCAGAAAGATCCCCATGAGTTCAAGGTCAGACTGGGCTACGTAAGTAAGTTCAAGGCTAGCCTGCACTACACAGTGAGACCCTGCCTCAAAAAACCTAAAAGCTATTTACAAGAAACATTTACACTGGCATCAAAAAATGAAAGTACCTAGGAATAAAACAAACATGTAAGAACTCTGTATGGAAAATTTAGAAATTTAACAATGGCATTAAAAAGAACCTAAATGGACTAGCAGATGTATTACTATAAAACCACTAATTTTCACTCAAACTGACCAAGAGATTTAATTCCAATCAAACCTTTGTGTGTGTGCCTCAAACTTTACAAGTGGATTCTAAAATTTACAAAAGCATTCAAATTCAATATTCTAAAATTTACAAAAGAATTCCAATTATCAAAGAATTCAAATTCAAACTGTCAAACTTACAAATTCAAACAGCCACGAAAATCATAAGTAATGCGGAAAAATGCGGAAAAAGACATTACTCTGCCAGACATGAATATACTTTATAGGGCTGGGGATTTAGTTCAGTGGCTTAAGCACCTGCCTGGCAGGCGTGAGGTACTGAGTTCAATCCCCAGTACCCAAAAAAAAACAAAAACACAAAAACAAAAACAAAAAAACCTTTAGAAACCTACAAAAAATGTACTGAACAGACCAGAAACAACCAAATCATCAAGCATCACATGATTCATAAAAGATGACAGTGCAAAATACTGAGGGAAGAATAATCACTTCAAAAATACTACTTAAACCAGGACTGGTACCATGCTCCTGTAATATCAGCACTTGGGAGGCTGAGGCAGGAAGACTGCCATGAGTTCAAGGCCATCCTGCATGTAGTTTCAACAGCCTGAACTACATAGGGAGACCGTTTCCAAGAAAAAATTAAAAAAAGAAAACCAAACAAACAACTACTTAATAAACAAGGTATCCACATGAGGAAAAAAATGATAATGAACTTTTGTAAAATACACGTCCAAGAGAATTAAACATCTAAGTGTAAAAGTAGAACAATAATGCTTTTAAGAAATAGTGTATCTTTAGGATCTCAAATCAAGGGGAGATTTCTTAAGATGAAACCATCAGTCATAAAGAAAAGTATTAAAATTTTATTATAATAAAATTCTGTTAAAAACAAGGCAGAAAGCCAAGAATGGTGACATTTGCCTATAATCCTAGCTATTCACAAGACTGAGGCAGGAGGACTTATGTTTTGCGGCCAGCTTGTTTAAAATCTTTTAAAAAGTCTGGAGAAGTAATTTAGCAGTCCCAGGTTTCAATTCCCAGTACAATACATAAACAGATCAATCGATTTTTACAATCTGACAATATGCCTGAGGCTTTTTTTAGACAGCCTCCTAGAACTGGAAATAAGATAGGCAACAGCAACCCTAAGTAGCCTACAAATCCTAACACATTCACTATAAAAGTCTGTCATCTTCTTATGCTAAGACCAAACAAAATAGACTTTGAATCAAAAAAGGTTATAAGAGACAAAAGGGTGGGGGATGGGGGGTGGTGTAGCTCAAGGCAAAGGCCCTGGGTTCAACCTCCAGTATCTCACTTCTCTCAAGTATAGACTAAGGTGCCTTATAAACACTGATACAAATGTTCTCAAAAAATAGGAGCAAACTAAATTGTACGGCATATTAAAAGAACTACACATTTTGACCTAGTGCAATTTGTTTCTGTAATGCAAGCATAGTTTAATATGCACACACACACACAAAAATGATCAGTGTAATATACTACAGTAACAGAATGAAGAGACAAAAGTACACAATGTTGGTTTACACAGAAAATGCACTGAACAAATATTCAATGCCTGTTCACGATTTTAAAAGATTTTGAATAGAAGTAACTACCTCAACATAATAAAAGACATATATGAAAAACCCACAGAAACATCAGACTCGCTAATCCAAGATTGAAACTTTTCTCTAAGACTAGAACTAGACAAAGACACCTGCCTACATCACCTCTATTTAACATAGTACTGAAGTTCTAGTTAGGCAAGGAAATAAATAAAACAAAACCCAATTGGAAGGAAGAAGTAAAATTACCAATTTGCAGGTAACATTATACAGATACCCTAAATAATCCACCAATAACTGTTAAAATAAATGCATTCAGTAATATACAAACACACAAAAATCAGCTGCATTTCTATACACTAACAATGACCAATTGAAAAGGAAATTAAAACAATTCCACTGCCAGGGATATAGCTCAGCAGCACAGTGCCTGCCTGGCATGCGCAAGGTTTGATTCCCAGTACCAATTTAAAAAAAAAAAAAATCCAAGTATCAAAAAGAAAATATTTAGGAATTAACTTGACCAAGAATGTGACTTACAATAATGAAACATAAAATACTGCTGAAAGATATTAATAAACACATCCCATATCCATAGATTTCAAGACAACATTGTTAAAATGCCACTGCTATCCAAAATAACCTATAATTGCCTGAAATCCCAGCACTCGAGAGGCTGAGGCAAGAGGACTGCCATGAGTTCAAGGCCAGCCTGGACTACACAGTGAAGTTTTGTCTCAAAAAAACCCAAAACAGGGCCGGGGATTTAGTTCAGCGGTGTAAGCACTGTCCTGGCAAGCGCGAGGTTGTGAGTTTGATCCCCGGTACAAAATAACCTATAATTAAGTTCTAAGCACTTTTCTGTGCATAAATTATATTTCATAATTTTAAAATCCTAATAAAAACCTCACTCCTAGTTGCTGATTTAAAAAGAAGTATACTATTATAGAAGTAAGGTAACAACAAAAAAAAAGAAATAAAGAAAAGATCAAAGACTTAAGTCTTTTTTGTTAAGAGGAGGAAAAAGTTCTACAATGGAATGTGAGGTCATTTCATTAAAGGCCAGGTTTGGGCTAGCAGGTTAGCCCAATGGCTAAGCACCTGCCCTGTATGCATAGGCCCTGGCGGTACAGAGCTGAGGAATAAACTCAACAACATGCAAGGTAAGTGCTGCACCACTGAGCTGCATCCTCAGTAAGGACTTTTTGGGACACCAAAAATTTCATTTTTTAAACTGCCCAACTAAGTTAACTTTGATTTTTTAATTACTCTGATCTAAAAGTGTGGGAAGTGACATTAACTCAGAATTGTTTATCATAAACACACTGTAAAAGCAAAAACTAACTTTTATAAACTGTTTTCTATATCCAGTTTCAGTTGGCAACAAATCTTTTTTTGCTGATTTTGAAGATCCTTTTCTTTTGAGGAAAGGTCTCATTATGTAGTCCAGGCTGGTCTCAAACTTGGGATCTTCTCTAAGTCTCTTGAGGTACTGGGGTTACAGGTGTGTGCCAGCATGCCCAGCTTACCTTCTTCCTTTGAATAAAGATAAGTGCTCATTTGGGACAATATTTTATACATCGTCTGAATTTATTAAACAATGAGAACACAATCATATAAGAATTACTTGTTGCTCATTAATCTGTGAAGGCAGAGACATTTTTAGCTGCACGACCACTAGAGGTCATTAGTGCAAAACTTTGAAGACTGATTCAACTTCTATCTGCCTAAACTTGATTCACATTACTGTGGCTTGTTTTTAAAATAGTACTATCTTGCCTAAAATCAATTGCTCAATTTGTTCTATTTCAAGATTTCTCTAAAACTATTTAGCTCAAAGCTAACACCAGACATAAGTGAGGTTTAATGATTTTAAAACATTCTCTAGTATTTATTGAAGAGCTGAGAAATATTTAGAAACAGCAACAGCATTAAAGAGCAAAGAAAGTTTTAAATATGTTAAATTTAGGAGGGAATTAAAGGCAAATTCAAGTTATAGAAATTAATAAGAAATTAATAATGCTACTATTTAATATAGTAGATTCTCAGGAAATGTTGGTACTCTTCCCTTAGTGGTCAAATAAAATTATAAGTGAACTCAAACATATGAATTAAAAGCATTTAAATATTTGGAACTCAGTGGCTTAAGCACCACGCCGGTCTGGCAGGTGCGAGGTTGTGAGTTCAATCCCTGGTGCCACAAAAAAAAAAAAAAAAAAATTTGGAATTAAGCAAGGTTCATTTTAAGATAGAAAGGTGACACTTTGGTATTTTGCATAAAACAATACTCCAAAAAAAATCACAATACAAACACTTCAAAACTTAGCTAACTATAAGAATCACCAGGGGATGTAGGTTTTTCATTTTTTTATTAGTACATCTTTGTTTACATTCTTTATGCAGAATTGATAGACAGATGTAATACATCTTAATTCTTTTTTCCATCCCTATTTCCTACACTTCCCACTGCATTCATCCCTTGATTGCCTTTCTTTTGTGCATGTTTGCAACATGTTTGTATTCCTTGTGTGGAGTCAGTA
>RJWM01012151.1:0-57411 GCA_004363535.1 Dasyprocta punctata | reverse complement strand
TGAATGTTCTTTTCTAGAAAGTCTTTAACATCATCGTCCTCAGGTGGTTCCAGAAGGAACTTTGGGATGAGGGCTTCCTTACCCAGAAGCATTTCTACTGCTGGTGTAGTAGGTGATGTGGTCGAGTTGGCATCCTTCCTGGGCTGGGCACAGCTCTGTGGTGTGCCCTGTGCCTGCTCTCCTGCCTCAGACACCTAATAGGGGGATAGATGCCATGGCATCTCCACACCTAGAGGAACCCATAGAAAGCAGAAGCCAAGAGACCAAACATGCATTTCCAAACACAAACTCCCTCTGCCCTGCAATCTTCTGCTGTTTCCCTGCCATCTGCTGCTGGGCTTTCTGCTTTGATTTCAGACCTTCTCAGCTCTCTGCAGATCCTTTCACTTAGCTCAAGGCCCTGCCTTATACTCTACAGATAAATGAAAGCCACCAGACAAGAACTCCCTTTCTGAGGGGCAAAACTCTCAAGGATCCATGCACCCATCTTTTCCTCTTGGCTCCTGCTAAATCACAAGAGCGTGTCTCCCTCCATCCAGGCTAATGCCGACCCATTCTTTTAAGCTGGAGATGCTTTCCCTCCCATCTTCTCAGGGGATATTTCTATTCTACCCATTAGTTACTTTTCCTTGCATCAGCAGGCCCTATGCAATGGAACAAAAAGAAGCGAAACACTCTCTCATACTGAAAATGAAAGTTTCCCACCTTGAACCATGCATTCCCTCCACCATAGTCTCAAGGACAGTCCCAACCCTCAGGCATCCGTGTTCCAAACCAGACTCTCTGGAGTCAATGAGAACAGAAAGAATTGCAGAGTTGGGACACACCCCACCCACAGCCAAACTAGAGATAGAGTGAAGGTAAGTTGAAAAGCACCAACTTAGCCTGACTAGTTTCCAGTTGGACTCCCCAGTGACCTCACTCTTGTCTCATTGCATCTTTACTTTCTGAGTGACCAAACCCACCCAGCATCTCTCCCCAAGCCCTCCTGCTCCGTATCTCCTGCACGAAGTAATCTTTCTTCCTAAAGCAAGACTGTAAGGCACAGAGGTATTTCAGCCTTTTGGCTGTGTCAGATTCCAGGCCCCAAGGTGGCCAGCTTTCCTAACTTGACTCTCTACAGGATCCCCAGACTATTTGTTGCCACTCTTTCAGTCTACACACCTGTCATGACAACTGTGTGTGTGTCTGCTTGTGTGTGTGTGTGTGTGTGTGTGTGTGTGTGAAGACTCCCTGAATGATCATGAGAGCCCCATCTTGCTTTAGTCAAGGTCACCTTCCTAAGACCCACAGAAAAGATACAAAACCTCCATCCCAGGGAGAACCCCACTGGCTTGCTGATCCAGCAGAGATAAATGATCTTCCATCCCAGATCTCTTTGCATGTCAGCTCTAAAGAGATGTCCATAAGTCTTAGCTTCTCAGATCACAGAAAAGTCCTCCAAGCACCAAAAGAGTGTGAATCTCAGTGACCCTAGCAATGTCTCCTGGAGTCAGGCTTGAATTTTTCTTCTACCTCTCATGCTGTGTGACCCTGAGCAAACCATTCAAATTCTCTGAGTTTTTATTTACTTCTCAAAAAGATGAGGAAGCACTTCACTGCATGCACCTGACCTATCTGGAGGAGTCTCAATGAAAGTAACCAACAGAAATGATTATTAACATCTTTGCAGACAGAACTGAACTAAGAAGTTTCTTTAAAGAAATAATAATAAAGCAGGAAACAAATGCGGGGAGCCTGGAAGCACTTTATCTTTAATATTCTTTGAAAATTTCCAAATAAGAGGTCTGATCCAGTTGTTTCATTAGAAAATAAAGTGTTTATTAAGAAACTATACACTGAACACTCCTATAAGTCTCTGTGGAAATACAACGCCCCATTGTCATAGCACAAGGTGAAGAAAATGGCAGAATAAAAGATGCTGGGATGAATGAAGCCTGGGAGGCTGGAAATGAGGTAATGATTTACAATAATTAAAAAACATCATCCTCAAGCTTACTCCTTAAAGCCACACTCAGGAGGAGGCCTTGGACCACGGGGCAGCAGGGTGTGCTAGGGAAGAGCCTGATGTGGAGCAGTGGGGAGCAGGATAGGGAGCTGGGCAGAGCTAACGCATACCTGGAGGCCCTGGAGAAAACTTGAACCCCCAGGTGATACTCTTAAAAACTCAGAGGCCTGGGAGGCCACCCCAGATACTGAGCAAAAACTTGGAAAGCTCCCTGTTTTCAAATCCCATGGAGGCAACTGCTGAATCAGGCTGGGAACCATCCACAGGAGTCAGGGAGGGAACCCTTAAGAAGGATTCTTAATTCCCTGGGAAATTAACTAAAAGCATAGGATCCATTCTCAATTGTTGTGTAATGCACCCCAAAGCACACCGGCTATAAACAACTGCAATTTTGTCCCAAGAACTGCCCATGGGGTGCTCCCTGGTCCTTGCTCTTCACCATCAAGGGCTGGCTGAGGTTGCCGTTTCACAACAGGAACTTCTACGTGTGTGTGGAGAGCTGGGTTAAGCCAGCAGCCCGCTCAGCCAAAGTGGCCCGCAATTGTGCCTTTTCTGCCAAGCAAGGGAAAGCCATCCCCTCCCCCCACCATAGGTCAAGTTGAAAGTGGGGGAAACAGAGCCCCTCTTTGGGAGAGGGTGGCTATGGAGTAAGGCATGAGTCAAAGCAAGCAAAGTAAACACACAGATTGACCAGAGAACAGGATGACACTTCCATTGGTGCCATGAGAGGGGCTGGAGGAGGCCAATTTTTACTTTTCTTCCCCTTCAGTTCATCTTGACCTTGAAATGGTGATTCCATTGAGTTCCAAAAGTTCTCAGAGTCAAGAATAAGTGGAAGTGGGAGAAGAGAGCCAATCCAGGATCATGGACTAGCAGGAAGGACCTTGTTCCCTGATTCCCTTGGTCCCTTGAGGTCCTAGTAGGATGACCAATTCACAGGCAAGACCTCCCGCAGCCAGAGCTTGTCGTAATTGTGGCTCTAGGAGCCAAGGAGGAGCCTGGAGAAATGCTCTTTCCAGGGAACGGACTTGGAACCTCTAACATCGTACCACTGAGAGCCATTCCAGAGAGAAGAGGAAGATGGGGCAAGTGTGTCCAAAAAAAGGTAAATTTTCTCCACCAAAAAAACAAAAACAAAACAAAAACAAAGTGATTGGTTTCCATTCTTCCCTCTGAGACCTAAGCTGGTGCCAACGCTTGGGCCTGGCTCCCCCTCCTCTTACCACGCCGTCTCCACCTCTGCTTAGCTGCTCGTTCTCTGACTCTTCCCCACTGTAGCTTGCAGGGTGACGAGGTCACTAAGAGGACAGCACGGTATCCTAGGGAGAGCCAGGGAGACCTCACACTTCTGAGCACGGCTGGACTTCATCAGGCTTTCTTGTGGTAGTTGGGTTGTTTTTGCAAAGCAAAAGAATGGCTAGTGTGTTTAAAAGACGGCTCCTGGTGCATGAGTTTGTAATTCTCTTTATTGGCTCAACTAAAGATGGTAGCAGGAGCTGCCTCGTAGGCCGGACAAAAAAGGAGCACAGTGATGATTGGAGGAAAGGGGTAACCCTGCCAGTGGTGAAATGCCCCTCTCGGTGGTGTTAGATGGTACAGGGGCACCGGTGGCTCATGCGGTTTCTACTTAGCATCCCCGGATCCAAAGAGAACAACGCCTAGAGCTTCCAACCTCTCAGAGGGCCCAGCCTACCAAGGTGACATCAAAACAAGGAGATTTAAAAGGAGTTTTTAAAAGCCATGACGTCCTTTGCTGAAATAAACATTGACATCCTCAACATAGATGCCATGGTTAAGAGGCTTGGAATGTCCAGGAAGGCTTATTGGATTCAACATAATTTCTCTGAAACCTATAAAAACAAAAAGAAAAAAAAAACAGAAAAACAGAAAAAAGCAAAATAAAGTAAAAACCAAAACCCCCAAAGAAGACCAAAACTAGGAGGGGAAACAGAGAGGGAGTTCAAAAGGGGAAAAACTAGAGATATGGCTATAGATACATAGTGGAAATAGCCAAATGAATTGCCAGTACAAGGGAAGGATCAGGGGTGCAGCTTTGGGGGTAACTTAAAATCAAGTGTGGTCAGAGAAACTGGAAACACTCCATTTTGCCACAGCCTCCACTGAACTGAGGAAGGGAAATAAGCATAACATTTGGGAACTTGGCCTTGAACTGTCATGGAAGAGGAGAAGCAAACTCAGCTAAGGAGGTGTTGATCTATCACCATCTTTCTGGAAGCAGGAGCCCTGATGGGTAAGTGGGAGAAGGAGTGTGCACCCTGGGGTCACTAAAGGATAGGGAGGAAAGACTATGCTTTCCCAGAACTCTCTGTCTTTAGGAACCCTGAGAGCGGGTGTTGCTAAGAGTCAATATTTCATAGACCAGTTTAGATCTCACCAATAGGTGGGGTGCTACACTTCCAACCCTATAAGCGCTTTCTTACTGAGTGTCACCAGGTCTGTGGAAGGTTTTAGAAATGGTGGCTGAGAACTCAGCCTTCCCACAGCTCCAAATCTTACAGGGGATGGAAATACCCTAGAGGAGTAGTGTTGGTGGCCACTGGGCCATGGGTTGCTGCAAGCAAGGAAAGGTTCCACGACAGCTCAGCTTCCTTCTGGTCAGTCAGGTATAGGTATTCTTCATCAAATTTCCAGAAAGAAGTTACTCAACTGACTCCTGACTTTAAAAATGTCTCTAACGAACATGCATATCTGCATATGTGTGTCTAAGTATGCACACGTATGCACATGCCACTCAGGCAGACATGTGAACACAGCAAGCCTGTCTTTTCATGAAGCTATGTGCAGTCTTGTGGGCTACAGCACACTGGGGACATATGATGGGGAGATGGGAACAATTCATGTGCATTGAGATTTTCCTCTTCTCTTGCCCAGGACATATTATGGTCAAAGAAAGGTTCTAGTTTTGGGTGTTGGGATCCCTTCCTCTTTAGGATCTGGGGTTAGATTTGTAAAAATAAAGGTAAACTTCTTCATCTATGACATCATATTTAGAGGAAAGTTAAGTTTAAAGATGAGCTGGTTTCTCTATGCTGACCCCACAGAGGGGCTCTCTGGGACCTGAGTGGGGAAGGAGGGAAGGCCATGGGTCTGTGACAGCACTGTCTCTCTCTAGATCATGGTCCCTCTCTGACATCTTCTGCACCCTTTGCCCGGCTCTTATGAAGTTTCTTCCTTTGGAAGAGACTCCCATAACCTAAGGGACTGGAGTGTTATTCTCACACTGGACACCTAGTCGTATCCTGATCCTCTGAGCTATATGGAGGTTTCGTGAATATTTGGGTCTTAAGAATCAAAATTTGATAGAGAGAGGGGTCTTTACTGCACATAAAGATGTCAAAGGAGGTAACTCACCATGTGACCTTGGGTAAGACACATCCCCACTCTGGACCTCAGGCTCCTCATACATATAGTGAGTTGATGGGACTAGATGATCTCTATTGTCCTTCAAGTTTAATATCCCATGATTGTCTATATTTGAAAAGACCCCTGGCAGAAGAGGCAGACATGGGGAATTAATGGTCAGTATTGAGCCCCAAGTGCAAAATCATGGGAAGTATTCTTCTTAAATGTACAATGTCTGAAATAGAAATCCAGGTCTTCCCAGCTCCTATCCTCACAATGTTTTACCTACAAGGGCACATGGTTTATTCTATGCACAAAATTTAGATTCATTTTCCTCTAAGTATCCCACCATAGCATTATAGAACTGGTACAAATTGGAGTCAGGAAAGAAAGATTTGCCATCACCATGAACACTACACAATCCTTTTCCTAACATGCTTGAACTCATCCCTTTCTTGGACCAGAATGTCCCCAAACAGTGCCCATTATCGTCACTCCAGATGCCAACCCTGGGCATGGAAGGAAGATCTTTATGATTTGGGAGATGATTCCGCTGGACTCGAGACCCTCTTTCTGGCTTCCTATCTCCCATAGAAAAAATTCAGCTGATTTCCAGAAGAAAAGTAATATCACAAAGGGTGATGAGGAAATGGGGGTGTAGCACCTTGAAGCAGTTCTTGCCTCTGTTAGGGCACAAAGCTTTAGAAAAACAAAGCTGTTGTCTCACTGCAGACTTCCTGTGGAAGAGACACGATTCTAGCTTCTGAGAGGGAACGCTCCGTTAGAGGCCCTGCAGCATCCATGGGCCTGGGGAGGCTCCATGTCAGATCTATTAAAGGCCAGGGCCAAGCTGCTCTGAGTCTCTGCCAAAGTCCCTGAAGCTGGCTTCATGAACATGAGTCTTTTCCCATACGAGCCAGGATCTGAAGTTTGTTTTCTCTGGAACTCTTTCCCAGGTGGAGCCTTTCCAAGATTATAAAAGCTGAAGCTTGATAGCATGAGAGGAATCGCTCCAAAATGCTCCATTCCTTCCCTCTCCTTTCTTAGAACAACCCCAGAGCAGGAAGGAAAAGCATTTGCAGGAGGGAGCGGTGCAGGAGAGACCAGGACCTTGGTAAACACTAAGAAAGGACAGATGGGTGGAGGAGAGGTCAAATAGAGGCAAATTCACCTCCAAAGAAGGAACTGTCCACTAGGTGACTCATGGACGCTCAAATCTAACCTTTCCTCTATCCGTCAAAATCTTTCCCCAAAGGCATTCAGCACAAAGGGACTTGTGAGACCTTTGTAATTCAAAACAGAGCCTCGTCTTCAGGGATCATCCAAATATATGTTTCCTGAGGAGTAAGCTGTAGATTTCAGAATCATCTAGAGAAAGGGAGGGGAGTTGTAAGGAAAAAGACCAGGGGAGACAGGGCACTGAGCACTCATGGAACTGGATGAGAGGTTTTGCAGCCAACCCCACTGAGCCAACAGCAGGCTAAATAATTAGGGGCAAGTTTTCTATATTCACTGCAGTCAGGAAAGACCAGGTCCTAAGGCTATGCAATGCAGAAGGAGTCCTAGAACCTAAAATCTCTCTGTTCCTGACAGCTGTGCAGAACCTCACCTTCTTTCTCACTAAGGCTCCCACCCTGCACTCTGACTTTGGTTTTCTAGAGCTCTCAGTTTTAGCGCCACCAACTCCACCCCTCCTTCCCCATAAGGAGAGTTTTTATCTTCTGCTGACCACCTCTCTCTGGCTGGATTCTCAAAGGCCTTTGCTTCTGTCTTTGCTTTCTTCCTTTTGTTCTCTGACATGATGATTTTATTACCTGACTGCATAGAGTGGTTTGTATTATGGCTTTCTTAAAAGACCCAATACAACATGTAACTGTCCCCCACTACTTTCAAACATCACTTCTTCCAATGTATTTGTCATCTTAAAGTTGTTATGTCACAGTAATGATTAGCACTTTCATAGCACCAAATGTAAGAAGAACACTTCATACTCCAGAGTGGGCTGAAAAACACAGATGTCCTGGCAAGGGGTCATGGGTGACTTACTAACAGGAAAGAAGAGGCACAGAGCAATTCAGGCAGAATAGCACCTCTCCCTAGTCAGGGTATCATTCTACCACAGCCTCTCCACATTTCCACAAGTGCTCAAAAGAGACAGAATGTTACTGAACCACACTACAAGAACAGGATGAAGAAGGGAGCCTCAAGCAATCCCCCCCTATAAAAATCCTACCTTGAGACACATCACCAATTTCCCTGGCAGCCAAAGATCTTCAAAAGTTAATGACATTACTAAGCACTGCCTACAGTTTATTCACTATCCTCCAGTACCCTCAAAATACTGATCATAACCATTTTAACCAGTGGGAAAACTGAGCCCCTCTCATACAAAAATTCCAGGTTATGTTGTGGCAGAATCAGAATCTGAATCCAGCTCTTTATAACTACAAAGTCCTTGTAATGAACTGCTTCGCAGTATGGCTCTATTTGATGAAAATCAATATCCAGGAAACAGTGATGGCAGGGAGGTCAGGGCAGTGGTGGTGGGAATATTCTCCAGGGGAAAAGGAGCTGGGAGTCCAGTTCTTTCACCAAGCCCCACACAGATGGCTAGAGTTTTCTTTCCTCACGAGTAGCTTCCCTGACTTAGGAGTCCAGAGTGCCACATACTGCCACTCCCCTCATCCAGCAGAGCCTGGTCTGGTTCTCTTTTCTTGAGTGCCTCACTTTCTGTACTCTTTGGTTTGCAACACCCGTCATCTTCACAGTAATGCTTCACATGGTTTGAGAATTTCTGAGGAAGGAATCCCAAAGTAACTACATTGACCCCTTTTTGATATTACTGTTTAGAGTTCAGGCTAGGAAGAACAAAACACAACCTCATGAACAAGAGACAGCAATGAAACTGTAGGGAAGAACCCTTTTCATAATGTAGTCATCCCCTATATAAAGGGCATATATCTGAGAACATCCCCGGGAAGCCAAGCATGGTGCTTTCTCCTCAATATCCTTTTCTAGGCCACTGTGTGAGCAGAATGAACAAAAAAGAGTCATGATGATGAAGAAAAGCTCCCACATGTACAGATATATCTTGCTTTATTTCCCACATATGTGGCGGCCTCTCTAAAGATATGCAAAGGTGGTCACCAAACATTCCCAAAGGTACCTGGGACATGGCTATGACAGCTTTGTTTTGTAATTTTGCCTCCTGATGAGCTATTGCTCCTCTGAATCTAGGTTCTTTCTTCACTTGCCATCAGATTCAATAAAAGCCTGCTGGTCCCCCAAATTCTCTAGCTACAAACCTAATCCACAGGCCATATATAGCCCTTGAATCTCAACCTCCCCCCACCCCCACCCCTCTCTCTCTATTTCAGCAGAATTTTTTTTTCTTTTTGAATTTTTTATTTAGTTGCCAACACTTAAAACTTGGAAGATTCCACATTTAAAATATTCCCATTTTTATCTTTCCTTGAACATCCAAGATTTCTGGCAAACTGAACCAACATTTCTGCATAGTAACAATTCATTGGAGCAAAGCAGTGACCACTCAGTTTACACAATGTGTGTATCCTCCAGTTTGCCATATTCCTCAACATTCCCCATTATCCTCCACCATTGCTTACAATACTTCCATGGTTTTATCTTTGCCTTTGAATCTGAAACTTACAATAACCCTTAGGCTCTGGCTATACATTAAAGACCAAGGAATGCCGTTCACCAAGCCCCATCTATGCCTCCTATAATATCAAAGTACTAATGCTCCTTTGGATCATAATTAACCATTGTAAAGAAGAAATCTATCTCAGAGAGAAGAGGTAGTTCAGGAACTGAACTGTGTTATTAAGGAAGGTATTGTTTTCAGAAATCAGGTTGCCAACAAGAAAACATACTGAGGACCATAGAGAATGCTGCTACTAGGACAGAAAGTGGCACTTGTATTACTTATATCATCAGTTGACTGTGCCTTTCACGTTGCCTGACATATGTAAAGTTCACCATGATGAAGAAAAGCTCCTGCATATACAGCTATATCTTGTTTTATTTCCTGCACATTTCCTTTGACAAAAGGACACTGAATACCAACCAGCAAGACTTTTTAAATCAACTGTTATATTTCATGGGGCATAACTTGACACTAGTATCTTTATGATAATGAATGTATAACAAAAGGATCTTTTGGATGTTGGACTATATTTGGAACTGAAATGACCCTGTTGTATACTTCAGGACTAAGAGGGTCCAGGGGGATCTCCAACTTCAGCACAGGGCATCTCTTCCCATAGAATCACCTCAATATTGCTGGAAAAATGAGTGCTGAGATTGTCTGGAGTGAGTCTGGCCCAGCTGTGTAGAGACGCTCAGATGGAGAGGGCTGAGGCCAAATGAGCCCTGAATAAGAGTGAGTTCATGGAATCAGGCCCACAGGAAGCGTGGAAGGGTGTCCAGGCTTTGGTGAGATAAAAGGGCATCAAACACTGAGATCTCAGACCAAAGCCAACTGTTAAGCCCTGGAGGAATCCCAAAGGCTCTCACAGCTTGTCCCTGATGAGTATTTGATGCACTGCATTCAAAAGAGGACAGATGTAATGGGGGACTTTACCCTTGGCCTCCCTAAGACTATCCCAACAGTAAGCTAATCTCCACTTAGACAAGTGAACATTAGTCCCAGAGAAAGTGAAACTCCTTCCCCTCCTTGACACCGATGAAGTCAGCCCTCAGAGTCAGAATGACCCACCAGTCATAGAATAATACAAGTCATATGGGAAAACCTCCTTACCATTCTCAAAATTCACATATAAGGGAAATTTTGCAATAGCTAAGCATTTTTGTTTTGCAGAGTCAAAAGGAGAGAGAACTTCCGGTATTATTAATCCATTTCATTCCTTTCCCCACACTCCAATATATCTCTTATGTTTATCATGTTTTTTCTCCTTTCTTGATTCTTTGACTGTTCTCAAATGTTTACAATAACAGGAAAGTACAGAGACTCAAAACTCTGTGCCCACCACCCAGCAATAATAATTTATAATATATTGATACTCTCATTTCAGTGCTTGAAGAAATAGTCCATTATGACAGACAAGAATCCAGGAGAGTCAATTCATCATTTTTCCCCTTCTTTCCACCTCACCAGAAATACCACCACTGCTTTGAAGAAGATAATTATCATTTCCAGGAATGTTGCAATAATTTTGCTACCTATGTTCATATATATCCATAACTAAAGTATAATGTTAGTCTAAGCTTAAACTTTCAAAAAGGAATGCATTCTAGATTGTCCACTTTTAATACATGCAGTTCTCATTAATGATTTAATCATTGTGTGAATATACAGTACTATAAATAATAATCCTGTCCTACCAATTATTCTTGTCTCTATTTTTCACTGTTCCAAAAAAAAAAAAGTGGAGATAACTATTACAAAAGTCTCTTTATGCACATGTGGGACAGTTTCTCTAGAATAGTATTTGGCAAATCTTTCCTGTAAAGGGCCAGATAGAAAATATTTTAAGCTTTGAAATACAGTCTCTGTTGTAACTACTAAATTCTGCCAATATAGTCAGAAAGAAGCCATAGGCAACAAGTAAATAAATGAGCGTGCTCCAGTAAAATTTCACTTATAAAACTAGGCCAGTGTCAGAGTGGCCATTGGCTGGCAGGCCATAGTTTGTTCACCTCTACTATACAGTCTAGTCACTTAGACAGCAGGCATGAGGGACAGCAAGATCGGCAACTGCTGGGAGTCTGGTAGGAAGGAAGAGTCTCAAATGTCACTGAATCAACATCAGCATTTTAACAGACTCTTCAGGTGATTCGTATGCACAGAACATTTGAGAGCTACATCATTAGAGGATATTTCTCTAATTTAGAACATACACATCCTTAACTTCATTCTATTGCTAAATGTTTCCCCAAAGTGATGATATCAACTCATATTTCTATAATTACTAAATGGATGAACTTCTTATCCTGTATTCCCATATCTGGCATTATTAAACATTTTTCTTTCCAAACTGATGAGTGTTAGATGTTATTTCCTTGTAATTTTTACGTACGTTTCCCTGATCACTACTGAGGTTGCACATCAACTCAACTGGGGCTTCCTGTTCTGTGAGCTGCCTTTTTATGTCCTTTCCTCATTCTGGGTGTGTGCTACTCTCTTATTATTTTGGGAGTTTTATGCAAATTTTCCATTGAATACATACATTATAATTTGTTCTGTCGGTCCATTGTTTGTATTTTAATTTTGTGTATCATATGTATATATATATAAATTAATATAATCAAATGCATTAATTTTTATCTTTATTTATAATCTGTATTTCAAGAAATATTTGCCTCTTCAAAATCAAATTACAGTCTTTGCTTTTTAAAGTACAGTTTGTAAATCTCCCTTACAAAAGAATTCCAAATAATTTACGTAGAGCTCCCTCACTCAAAGAGGTAAAGCTTAACTCCTTCCTGCTGAGTGTGCACCAATACTAGATGACTTCCTATATGTCTCTCAAGGGGGAATGTGTAACCAGTAGAGAAACCTGCTAAACACTGCGTCAGTCAGGTGATCAGCACTAACATCATAGAGATGTCATCTGATAAATATATATTCTTGACATGATGTGGTCCGATTTGCACTTCACCTCGGTGTTCCTCCTCTCTAAAGTCTATGACACTAATTAACAAGTCTAAAGTGATAAATATTCTATATGAAACCTAATAAGTGCACCACAAAATAGCCAAAGGCATCAAGAACAAGGGAAGTCTGAGCCACCATCACAGAACAGAAGAGGCTAAGGAGACATGATCACTGTGCACAACACAGTATTCCGGAATAGAGAAAGGACATTTGGGGTGAAACTCATGAAAGCAGAATATCTGTTGTGTCTAGTTAGCACTAATGTACCAGCATTGATTTCAAGTTAAATTTTCTAAAGGTGTTTAGGAAATCAACTTATCCTTTAGTAATTTTGCGGAACTCCTTAACTATTTCTAATGGTTACTTTATAAATACAACTTGATGTTCTATGCAGAGTGATCATATCCTTAACAATAAGGACCATCATCTCTGTCTTTCCACAGCTTTTATTTCTTTTTTTATCTTATTCCATTGGCAGGAATCACCTGAATGTTGTCAAATAAAAGTCATACCAACAAACATTCTTATCAGATTATTTTTCAGACAAGATCAGGTACATTCAGGGTGGTATGGCTGTAGAATAGATTATTTTTCATACATATTATAATTTTGATATAATTTGTTTTGAGTGGGGAAGGTTTGTTTCCCCTTTTCTGGTCATTCATATAGTCTAACTTGTGATGATGATGATAATGAAGATACTGTTACTGTTGCCTCCATCCAACTTTTTCAAACTTCAGGTCTGAATCAAATCCTACACAGTTAGTTTTGAGCCCCTGCAGACTAATACAGGGAATATAGGACAATAGTTTTCAGGTGGTTGTGTGACTTAACTAGATTCACAGTTTAAAAGGCTGAATTTCATCCCCTCTTCCCAGTTTCATTCCATTAGGGTCCTAGATTCCCATTAGCTATACTTCCAGTGAGGAATAGCAACATTATTGTTCAAAATCTTTTCTTCAGTGTAGAAACCTCTCCCTGGCCAATGGCTTCAAGGTGTGATTCTAATTTTGATCTTTTGACAGTATGGAATGCATAGTTTTACAAATCTCTCCAGAGATAATTCCCTGCCCTTACTTTTTGCCTCTAGACACGCAGCCCAGCATGAGGAAGGATATAACTCTGATCAACACTTCATTTCTCATCCATAAGGTTATTTATCTTGCCTGGCATGATGGTGCACACTTGTACTCCCAGCATTCAGGAAGCTGAGGCAGGAGGATAGCTATGAATTTGAGAGTAGCCTAGCCTACACAATGAGTTCAAGGCCAGCCTGAACTACAAAGCAAGATCCTGCCTCAAAAACACAACAAAAAGTTACTTATCTTGCTTTAAGGGCCAGATATATATTCTTATGCTTTGTTATGGCTGTATCTTTAGAAGGTACAGTGAAGAGAATTTAGTTTTTCTTAACTAAAACTTTCCTTCTATACCATAGAAAAATGTGTATTTTCTTTGCTTGCAAAGGAAATTTTCAAACTTTTTCTTTTGTGTGTGGCACTGGGGCTCAAACCCAGGGATACTCTTGTCACTGAAGTACTGCCCAATACCTTTCTTTCTTTTTCTTTTTTTCTTTCTTTCTTTCTTTCTCTCTTTCTTTTTTCTTCCTCTACTTTCTTTCTTTTTATTAACTCTCAGTAACTGAGGATATAGCTCAGTGGTGCAGTGCCTGCCTCAAAGTACAAGGTCCTGGGTTCAATTCCCAGTATCAAAAACAAAAAACAAAACAAAACCAAAAAAACTCTCAGTAAGTTCCCCTGCCTTGGTCTTTCTAAGTGCTATGATTACAGTCATACACCACTAAATTCACCTATCGTGTCCTTTAATTTCATCCAATTTCCTTCAGGTACCAGAATTTTTCATGATTTATTTACAACCCTAACTTCCACTGTCACAGATCGCCCATGCTTACCTTACTTTCTCATGATTCAAAGTCTATTCTTGCCACAGAAATAAAACTATTCAAGGTCACTATGGCCAGATTTTCTCCATTGCTCTTCAACTTGATCATTCCACAGAATGTGGCACCTTGACCACCCCATGTCCCCCATGACACTTAAAAACGTGCCACTCTGGTCAGCTTCCTGTCCGGCAGTAGCAGTAACAATGTAAGCTTGCAAGAAATGCAGACTCTCAAGCTCCACTCCAAACCTACTGAATAGGGAACTGCACTGAACAGAATCCTTGGGTGACTCCTCCATCCATTAACGTGTGGCAAGTGTGGCTGTAGCCATCTGCTCCTCTCACTCTCCATCTCCCTGCACATGCAATTATTAATGCTCATCCCCAGTAGGGTGATTTCTAATCCCTTTATCTCCAGCCAAAAAATTTCCTCCAAATTTTATCCTCACAATTCCTGCTGTTTTCTTTCCATTTCTACTATTTGGCATCATAATCAGAGAAGCAACATTTCTAGAACCTCCTTCCCAAATCATCTCCTTCACTGAAAGGCCAACTCTTTAAACTCACTATCATGCCTACAACTGCAGAGGCATGAACTCTTGGAGTCATCCTCATTTCTTGCAAATGTCTTCCTAATTCCCTACAGCTAGTCAAACATTGGATTTCAAATATTTGTTTTGTAATATCTAGTGTACACATCCTTTTATTGAGACCCCCCACTTTGAAAAAATATGGTAGAAAGATTTGGTGTCAGACTGACTTGGTTTTTAACTTCCTGATGTATGGTTTACAATTTGTGTGTGTGACCTGAAAGCATTATTAAGTAAATTACTTCTGTGTAGCTCAGTTTTCCCTTTTATAAAATGAGACTATCACTACCTCACCGATGCTTTTATGAATAAAAAACAAAAGGCATACTCAGATCAGCATATTATAGCAAATGTTGTTTATGCTTCCACACTACTCATTCCTACTTTGGAGCCCATCTTCCTGATTCTACTCCTTAAGTTAATCCATCTGGCACATAACTATCGAATAATATCATGAAAACATCACCTTCACCGACTCACTGATCAGAAACTACCAGTAACTTGAAAGTACCCTTGCATAACGCCCAAATGGCTTAGGCTTCCATCCCGGACTTTATGCCCCATTTCCACCACTCTGGATTAGCAGCCACTCCTCCCCCACTCACACTCTCTGCGCCAGCCAAACTCTAATACGACCACACCTTACACTTGTCAGTGGCTGTCCTCATTCCCATGGGGTTATACTGCCCTAGTTGCTTATCTTCTAACTCCTCAGTCTCATCCAGTTCTCATTCTTTAAATCACCTGCTCTGGTTCACTTTCTTTGTGAGTCGCATCTAAGCAATATTTCATCTCTGATTATCAGAACTATATAAATATACAGACTACAATGAAATGTGTCATATATGTATTTTTTGTTTTTCAATAAGACTACTTCTAAAAGTAAACAAACTCTAACAACCAGTATTTATAAGCATTTATACCTGTCCTGACAATGAACTTCCCCTTTAACTTAGTCAACATCCTCCTAAGGAGAGAAATGCTACAATCTCTAATTTGTAATGTGGATGCTAAGATGGTTAAGAATCCATGCTAAGTCACTTCATTAATAAGATGCAGTTCTAGGATTTGAATCCAGCCTTTCTCATTCCAGCTCTTGTGTTCTTAACCGTTCTATATATCGATGCTCAGGACAAAAAGCAAATCCAAGAACTCCATTTTTCCTGTGATAGACCAGGAGATTAAAGAATAGCCTTGTTTTTCAGAAACAACTCATCTGGCTTGTGTGTGCAAAATCTGTGTAACACTATGCCATATTATTTTCAAATTCTACTATAGTGTCTTGGCATTTCCAAACATTTCTACTTAAAAAGAATTATAAATAATTATTTATGTTAACCTCAGAATAACTCTGTGAGGTATAAAAAGAAAAAAGTCATTATCTTGATCTCAGTAACTCCTATCACGAACTTGATCATGTGACCCCCAGAGCCAAAGTCTTCCTGCTCCCTCTGGTTCCCCAGGATGCCTGACTTTTCTTGAAGTCACAGTCATACTGTTCAGGCTATAATAAGCAAAAGTTTAAGGCCTGATTCTAGGAAGAAATGTAATCAATAAAGTCCAAATCCCTAACTGATATCAATTTAAAGCAGATTTTCTTAGGGTGGAGTATGGGCTAACAGAATCAGATCACTGGTGTATTCTAAAATTATAGTCCTAAAATTAGATAATATAAAACTATAAGTTGCTTTTCTGGCTCTGCATTCCCATGATTAGCCATAATGACAAAGTTATTGAAGATAATTAAGAAGGAAAAGATGGAGAAAAAGTCCACAATATGAGTAATGATCAAGAGGAATATCTGTATAGAGCCCCGCTTTGGGCCCTTTTCACTTTAGTGAAAACATATTTATACACAGAAACACAATACTCAGTTGCATACTGCAAATGTCATGGTGTCTCTGAAGACCCACATTAAGAGCAGCAGTTTATACTATCTACCTGCAAAGATCGAGTGTAACCTATGCTGTGCAGGTAGCAAAGTACAAGCACTTTGCAGTGAGAGGCACAGCTGCAGCCCAGCAAGCACAGCTTCAAAGCCTTGCTTTCACTGTGTCTAAACCTCTAAATGACTGACACATGTTGAAGACCTCCTCCGCTCATCACCACTATGCATAGATCTGGAGAGAAGGAGAAGAATAATAAGATGAGTAAGAAATAATTAGCACCAAAGGGAGGCTAAAAGTGCCAAGAATGTGAGGGCTTCACCTTTCTAAGACTTGCCTAATGCAAAATGTGCAAATACCTGAATGTAAACCCTCCAGAAGAAAAGAATGAGAAGCTTGTTGTTAACCATAGTCCTTAAACAAATAATTACAATGGAAAATACAGAAGTGAATGTCAGGAGAGAGGTTCCTACTCAGAGCTGGCAGAATTTAATTGAAGAGTTATCACATGACCACAGTGGGGAGGGAAAGAGGAGGTGGGAAGGTGGTCCCCAGGCAGAAACGCATGATGGGGAGAGTCTGATGGCAGGAGCATCATTAACAAAGCCCAGTACCTCAGAATATGACCTTATTTAGAAACAGAATCTATGCAGTTGATAAAGTTAAAATGCAGTCATTAGAGTAGACCCAAATCTAGTATGGCTGTGTCCTTATAATAAAAAGGGGAAACTTGGGTACACACACACACACACACACACACACACACACACACGTGCACTACTATTCAAACACAAAGGCAGAGATCTGAATACTACATCTGCAAGTCAGAGAAAGTCCAAGATTTCCAGCAAACAATAAGAAGCTAAGAGGGAAGCCTGGAACAGCTCCTTCTCTGGAGTCTCAGAGGGAAACATCATGGCCTTTCCCACATCTTCAGTTTTGATTGCTAATCTCTGAGAACTACAAGAATACTAACTTTCTTTTGTTCTAAGTCATCCAGTTTATGATACTTAGTTATGCTACCTTAGAAAACTAAAACAGGGATTTCTTTTTTTCCCTGAAAAGCAATGCACAAGCTGTGATCAAAAAACAAAATGAACAAAAGAATAGTACAATGAATTTTTTTAAAAAATATTACAGTAAAAAGCACATTGCCATTAATTTCCCTAAAGTACTCCCCCTTGCTTTGAAAGCACTTATCCAGTGTTCTTGTCACTGTCTGAAGCAGCTCTGGAAGTCCTCTTTCATGAGTGTCTTTACAAGTTGTGATAAAAAAAAATATGGTTATTGCTGCCATTGAGGGCCATCCAATGGAAAGGTGAGCTTGTAAAAACATTATGGCACATTCTCACACACCTTACTCACTGGATCTAGCATTATGTGATATGTGTCTTTGCCCCAAAGTCAGAATGAACATGAAAGGTTAACATTTTGAGTTGATTCAGGACATCAAGGCAGCCATGATAGCCCAACTAAAGCCACTCAGGAAACAGTACTTTCAGAACTGTTTCAGGGCAATGAGATAAGTGATTTTGAAGCAAAAGAGAGCATTTTGAAGGGAATTCATAGCACTATGTTTTTACTGAAATAATTTTTTTAAAATTTAAGTATTCACCTTTTTTTCTATTCATCCTATAACTTGTTTGGAAAATAAACAGGGCAATGGACAAGTAGAAATCAGCCCAGCAGGGAAGATCATGAATACAGTGCTGGTGACTATATATTCACAGTTTCATAAAACTGGGGCATCACCAGTGGAGTGGCAGTGTTAAAAGTGCATGGTGAAGAAAATTTATAAGTAGGGACAGTAGCTAGATGAAGACTGACAGACAAGTGGATGGGTGAATAAATGAAGACAGATAGTGATGCATCAATAGGCATAGACCTGCTTTAATATCTAGATAACAGGTTTAGATTAAATAATGTATCTGAAACTGATGTCAGTGACTTTTCCACTTCATGTTAAAAATTAATTTCCAAATGTTGAATGAGGTGTATTATCTACTTTCAAAACAAAGTTGCATTAGGTGTAGAAAAACAAAAATCCCCTAATTTACCCAGTGTTGCCAGGAAACCTGGAGAGGACCTGCTCAGCAGACACACCAGTCATCCCTTGCCCACTCTATGTCTCTGCCCATGGGGACTGTTATGGTTTGTGTCTTGATGTCCCCCCAAACCCTCATGCAGCCATGGGGGTAGGCTTCTAGAATTTGTAATTGATTCATAGTCCAATGCTGGAATTATAGGTGTGCATGCTACACTCAAGTAAGTGTGGCCTTCATACAATAAAGGTACAGAAAGAGTCTTCTACCATGCTCCTCCCCTTTTGCTCTGGCTGCTTTTGCTAATTTCCACTGCCATGAACTATTGCTCTCTGCCATGTGCCACTTTGCCTTGTAGTCAGCCGAGTATGGACTGAAATCTCCACAAACTGTGTGCTAAATAAACCTTTTCTTCCTTAACTTTGGGTATCAGGTATTTTGTCTCAGCAATGAGAAAAAAGTAACCAACACAGAATTTGGTGCCAGAGAAGTGGGGTCCCTGTGGTTGAAGAGCCTTTGGGAATGGCTTGTGTGAAGAGTTTGGAAAGTTTCTGGAATGTGACCTGAAAGAGTAGCAGTGAGATGCCTTAGGCTGTTTTGTATGAGAGATTAGGGTCAGACTTCAAATGACCAGAAGGCTGATAGAAATCCTGCCAGCAAAGAACAGGCTTAGGAGGTTTCTGCTAGGAAGAAGGACTGCACTGGTTGTTGGGGTTCAGATGATGTGTGTTATGGCTTGGCAAAAAGTTTATCTGCATTTTGTTCATGTCCAGAGATTTTGCCTGAGACTAAGATTAATGGTAGTAGACTAATTAAACTGGCAGAGGAAATTTCAAGGCAGCCAAATGTTGAAGCTGTGGCATGGCTGTTGCTGGGAGGTTTTAGCCAGATCTATGTTGAGAATCAAGAGCAAAGAGGCCATCAGAAAGACTTAAAATGTGAGTTTGGCCAGAAAAGAATCTCCAGTAAGGCTGTGGACTACAAAGATAGAGCTGAGGATATCTCGATTGCTGAGAAGGAACAGGAGAATACACAAGATTGCCTGAGGGCATCACAAGAAGTAAGAAATCTGTACCCTTTGCAGTCTCCAAATTACAAAAGTGAAAGGCTTTGCTTTGAGGAGAAAGCTGCAGAGCACTATGTTCCAGAATGGTGGTTGAGGCCACAGTAGGTTCCAGAATGGCTGTGGCCTAGAGAATTTGTTCATCATAATTGGATTCAGAGTGCCCAGTGATCCAGGCACTTTACCCCTACAGCGAAGAGAGTGAAAAGCCTGGCTACCACTCCAGCTAGCAGTAAACCTTGGCATCATTCACATGGCACTGGTTTTAGATGCATGCAGAATGCAAGAGTTATGGAGTTAAAAAGGCTTCCATCTTAATTTCAGAGTACCTGGGAGGCCAGGCAGTGTGCCCCTGAGAGGGCAGTGTGTGATACTGTGAGTATGAAGCCAAAGGTGCAGTGGAGTCCCCAGAAATTTGGAAAAGCCAGGAACATGGATCATCTAAGAAAAACTGCAAAGAGCGAGCAAAGTGGGCCTAAGAGAGAAACCCTGGGAGCTACTACCACAGGAAGTGCCATAGGAACAGAGTCAAGCAAGCTTTTTGGAGCTCACAATTTGACACAGATTGCTTTGGATGTTCCACATGGAATTACAGGACTTAATGTTTGCCCTGCTAGATTTTGGACTTGCTTTGGTCCCAATCCTTTGTATTCCCGTTTGTACCTTTTGCAATGGTAATGTTTTTCTTGTGCCATGGTATGTTGTATGGTGACTCACAGCTAAGAGTTTGCCTTAAATCTCAGAGGAGACTTTGGACTTGAACTTTTTCAGCAATGCTGAAGCTGTTAGGACTTTGGAAACTCTTAGAGATGGGCTAAATATCTTTTACATAAAGGATGTACATGAGTCTTTGGAGGGCAGCCAGGGGCAGAATGTTATGGTTTATGTCTGGATGTCCCCCCTAAGCCTCATACAGTCAAGGAAGGAGGCTTCTAGAATTTGTGATTGATTCATGGTCCAATGCTGGGATTATGGGTATGAGTGCTATACCCAAGTGGATGTGGCCTACATAAAATATAAGGGACAGAAAGAGTCTTCTACCATGCTCCTCCCTTTTTGCTTTGTTTGCTTTTTTCTGTTTTCCACTGGCATGAACTGTTGCCCTCTCCCATGTGCCACTCTGCCCAGAGCCAGTGGAGTATGGACTGAAACCTCCACAGACTATGAGTTAAATAAACCTTTTCTTCCTTAATTTTGGGCGTCAGGTATTTTGTCTCAGCAATGAGAGAAAAGTAACCAACACAGGGACCTCCACCTTAGTGAGGACTTGAAGCAAAAGCCAGAGTGTATCAGAAAGAAATTGATGTCATCAAAGCAGTCCAGGGAGAGTGGTAGGGCATACAGTAGAAGAAGAAATGTCCCTAGATGAGGACACCATTGCAATGAGGCTATAAGAAGAGACAAGATTTTCATACAAAAAGAAAGGAACATGTGGCACTCAATTGGACAGGCTTTGGAATCTGGCAGGAATTGGTGAAGAGAACTTCTGGATATATCATAGAAGAGTGGCCTTGGGGATCTTTGTTTGGCTCCTTGCCCCTTCCTTTCTGGCACTGTTCCCCTACTGTGCTTCCTGGTTGCCATGAACTAAGCAGTTTTATTCTGCTATGCCTTTCCACCATGAGATTTCTGCCTTGGAGACAACTGACCATGGACTGAGGCTCCTAAAACCATGAATGTGCTAAACCTTTCCTCTTTAAAATTATGGGTGTTGGGTATGGGGTCCCAGGAATGGGAAAGATGACTAATACAGAAGGAAAGTTATTTTTACTGGAAATAACCATGTGGTGATCACAAGATACACCCATAAAAGTGTGAAGAGTTTCCACTTATAAATGAAGACCATGAACCTGGGGGAAAATGATTAATAACCTCAGGAGTTTGACTGATTAGTGAATCTTGAAGGTTCTGAAAAACAGTACAGCCTGAGAGCAGATAAAAGTCAATAGAAGAAAATAATGTGAAAGGACAGCAGTGGCTGGACTGATTAGGGTGGGGGCCAGCAAGCTCTTGCTGTCAGCAGCCAGAGCATGACTATTTTAGGCTTTGTGGGCCATATGGTCTCTGCTGCAACTACTCCACTCTGCCACTGCAGTGTGAGAGCTGCCATAGACGACGTGTAATGAATGAGCGTGGCTGTGTTCCAGTAAACTTTATTTATGGACACTGAAATTTGAATTTCATACAATTTTCACATGTTGTGAAAGATGATCCTTCTTTTGAATTCTTCCAACCATTTAAAAATGTAAATACCATTCTTAGCTCAAGAGTTGTACAAAAACAGGCAGCAGGCTGGATTGGACATGCAGGCTATAGCTGGGGACACTTAGGTTAAGCAGTGACTATACCAGACTGGGTAAGTGATAAAGTAGGGTAGGATCACAGGTGAGACCACAAGATGAAAGCCAGATAAATACAAAGGTGCTGCTTATGCAAATTAGAAACTTGATATCTGATCAAATGTGGAAAGTAGAGGAGGGCAGAGGCAGTGAAGTCTGGGCTTTTCCAGAACACTGGGGACCCCTGAAGAGAAGCTGGTAGTACCTTCAGCTCAAACCGAGGAAAGCATACCTGCAGTGCTTAAAGAAGTGTGCTAAGACTTAGAACAGGAATCAGGAACCATATGCTCTGGTCTTTACTTCATCAAACCCCAGACAAGACACTCATTACTAAATGATGCTCTCTAAGCAAGGCATGGCAACACAGAGTGACTCCCGGCTCTAAGTACTGCAGTCTACTCTGCTCAGAGCAAAGCCAGTACAAATTTGATAAGATCTATGGCAGAACTGAGACTAATGTTAGGTCAATTTATTTTCATGTGTTGGTGAATTCTTTAGGAATTTCCTCATGTCTATTATCTCCCCACCACTACCACCAAATGCACTTACTGCCTTCGGAGGCAGAAGATAAGACAATACATTCAATGCATTAATGGTGCTGTTTTCTCTTCTGTAAATTAGTATGACAGTACTTTCTTCATTAAGAAGCAAAGAGTGGAGCATGGCCACACGGTTAAGGAGAATGAGCAAATTCTAAATTTCACTTCCAGCTCTATAATCACCCAGATGTGGGTCACACTCAAGTAACATCTTCCTGAACTAGAACTTTTGGATATATAATGGGAAAAATTGTATTTCCATTGGAGGCTACATGGACACAGACATGCATGTGCAGTGCACAGTGCCACACCTGGCCACAATTAGCAGGAATTACACTCTAACTGAAGATGTAGGCAGTGTGCAGACATCCATGACCTAAGAAAGATAAACCAGTGAAATGACAATGAGACACTAAAAATGAGCTATATGTTGCAGAATATCCTAAGTCCATGGTCTTCCAAATTCCCAGGCAATGATGGTATGACTATAGCTGCAATCTTAGGACTCCCTGAAACCCTTTTCTGATTTGGTAATCCACTAAATCAACAGGCCCTGGAAGGTATCCACCTACAAATATATGCATAAGCAGGACATATAGATATTTGAAGTTTGCTTTTTTATATGAATGCTTTTTGGCAGTTATGCGCTCTCATTCCCAAAACCCACTCCTACTTATTGTCACAACAGACCATGTCACATGTGGTACAGCCACCAAGACTTCAAGGAATCTGAATGTGTAAACTGGCAACAGATGGTACAAATAATCATGCTTTTACTCATTGTAGAGCCTTACTCCTCCTCAATTATCAAGTGTGATACAGTCTTGCCATTATATAATGATTTTGATGGGTGCATGTTCTTTGATTGACAGAGAAAAGATAGGAAACTATAGTATCACTCCTACATAAGAAGCCCAGGGACATGATTTCTCCAGAGATGTACCATAGGCATGTAGATAAAACTTGTACATTTTATGGACACTTGTAGAGACTCCAAAGCTCACATCATACCAACCACCAATGTTTGCAAGTCATAGTAGGATGAAAACCAGATGATCAGTTAGATGTCCTGGCTCTGTAGAAGAGAGAAATCATTACCTCTCTAAATTTCAGTTTTTTAATCTGCAAAGTGAAAATAAAACTTTCGTATTTCCCCCGTCACAAAGATATTATGAATTTTATATAAGACAACATACATATCACCTTCAAAAGTCAGTGCAGGATTTCGCTGCTTTAGCACTTTTGACATTTTGGACTAAACAATTTTTAGCCACAGGGTAAGGAACTGTTCTATTCATTGTAGGGTGTTTAGTAGTATCCCTAGCTTCTACTCACTGGATCCTGATAATATCTTCCACTTCCTTGTGACAATCAAAAATATTTCCAGACATTATCCCCTGGAGGCAGGATCCCACTGGTTGAAAACTATTGGTATGGCATGTTCTATAGCAAGGGGACTTACACTTCCAGAATTGGGAGATGAAGGCCCACAGATGCTAACTACAGTTCTGTCTTCAACCATAACATTCTGATGCTGTTCAAAGCTCACGGATCATTAACAACAGTTGAGAAAGTCATAGTTGTCTGCTGTGGCGGTGTGAACCATTGCTGTGGGTGAAGTGACTAAGATTGCCTTGGCTGTGTGTACTGTGGGACAGTACCTGTGCAGATGGCTGCACAGTGCCTGCATGTACTGTGACTTTATGTGCCATGGCTGTGGGAATCTATGGTGACAAACAAACCACACTGGACTCTCAGTGAGGGTTTTAGAACTATGTGAGGCCCTTTTTAAAATCCATACAAACTCACTACCAATGATCCCTTATTATAACGTATTAAGGGATTTAATTACTTTTAATCAGAGTTTTTCCTAAATGACCAGAAACAGTAACTAGTGAAACTTCAATAGCCACTATGCCACCAAGAGCAATACAGATTTCATCGGAGAAAATGCCTGCACTGCAATCATGCTAATTAAAGGTACCCAGAAGAGTCAAGATAAAAATGTCAAATGAGATTTGTTCTGGATGTCAATGATTTACTGCCTCACATAATCAGGTTCCAATAAGCCTGGGAAGGAAAATTTTGCTGGGGGAGGAGGGCGAGCACTGCCGCCTGCAAAAGCCAGCCACCGGGCCCCAGACATGACATACTGCAATGGAGGAAGGCAATTCCATCAGTCCTCAGCTGTGGGCTTGCCCAGTGCTTGACATTTCCAGGCAGTATACAGGTCTCCGCGGAGTATGACATGGGTCTCATGGGTATTTCTCAAGCTTCTCTCCTCCATCCACTTTGCAAAGTGGGTTTGGCCAGGAAGTCACTGCCTTGTATCAAAGGGTATTTCAATTAACACCCCAAAGGCGCACTGTGGGATCGATTGCTCGGATACTGCTGAGTGTAACAGTGCATCCTCACACTCTGCCCCTGTGAAATGCAATGGAGAATCCTCTTTTAGGCTATAGCATTTGGGAAGGATCTTCTTTCTCTCACCAGTGGCCTGTAGCCTACAATGCTTACTGCTGTGCCTTGGTTGCTGACACGTCCACTGTCCAATCGGTAGGCTCCTGCTAGCACCAGGCACTTAAAAAAGTCTAACCTTAACACAAATTTTATTTTATTTTCCTATATCTATTTCCCATATTTCTAAATATTCTCATCCCCTTCATCTATCTTGTTGTGTTGTCTGTGTAAATTTTTGCAAAGCACCTCAAATATTTTGTGCGATGTGATAGTGTATCGTGGAATAAGCAAACTGTAGACACCTTTCCTTCCCTCATGCAAATCCCATTTCATAAGCATTGAGCCACACAGGTATCCATGTGGGCCCTGCTGTGGAGAGGGATGCCACGAGGAGCTCAGGACATTGCTGGGGTGGGGAGAGTTCATTCTCAAGACTACTTGGGGAGATGCACTAGGTTCCTGAAATTCTGAAATCACAGAGGAAGATGGCATTGGGACAGATAACTGAGGCTTGCCAGAAAATATAAATGACCCTCATTGCAAGAGGAGGGAGAGAAAAAATTTTGTATTGCATTGTAATATGATTCCATAGAACTAGACACGTTTATATTATCTTCTGTGAGACCTTATCCAAAAACATTGAGTGAAATGTTGATTTAATCATCTCCTGACCCCACGGACCTGGGTCATTTTTTCTACTGGGTTATTTGTCTGTTTAATTGAGTTATAAGCGCTCTCTAAATATTCAGAAAATGCAGAGCTCAGACTTCTCAGTGTTCCAGCAGTGATGTGTGGGGTACATATGCATTCAGCTGTTCCCAGTGGGGTAATTCAGGAGTACTGGGTGGAGGTCACAGGATTCAGACACAAGGGTGAGCAGTCAGTGCAGGTGGGCTAATACGTTACACACATTGTCAAAATACTGACTTCTGTGCATACCAGCTTGAATATCCAGACCCTCATCACTATCAAGCCAACTCCTGGCCCCTCCTCTGAGGCTTCCCACACCTACCAGCAAGAGGCTTAATTCATGGCCAGGCCTGGGCATCTCTTTAAAACAGGCAGTGCCCATGCAAAAGGTTTTTTCTCTTACATTTTTAAAAGTTTTGAGATGTAATCCATATACCATAAAATTCATCCTTGTAAACTGAAAACTGTTTTAATCGTATAATTATAACATATTCATATATCCACAAAGTTGTACAGTTATGATATAACCTCTATGTAAATCCTGAACATTTTCAATTGTCATCTATATTCTCTCTCTCTCTCTTTCTCTCTCTCTCTCTCTCTCATAAACATAGCCCTCATCCTCCCTACAATTTAACCCCTGGTAATAACCACTGTTCTGTTTTCTAGCATAATCTGTGACCTATTCTGGACAAATCATATCAACAGGATCCTGAAATACATGGCATTTTTTCATCTGGCTTCTTTCTTTTAGAATGTTTTTAATGTTTATCCATGTTGTGACATCTATATATACATCATTCCTTTCATGGCTCCATAATATTCCATCTATGGATATACCACAACTTTTAATCAATTTTTCAGTTGATAGACACTTGTAGTTTCCATTTTCAAGCTATTAGGAATAATTCTGATATGAACATCATGTATGAAGTTTTACATAAACATGCTTTCAATTCTCTTGACTATTATCTAGAAACAGAATTGGCAGATTACATAAAAACTCTACATACAATTTTTTGAAGAAATGCCAACCTGTTTTCCAAAGCAGCTGTACCACTATACATTCTCACCAGCAATATATGAAGATTTCAATTTCTTTACATCCTTACCAACACATTCTACAGTTCAGCTTTTTATGATAGCCATCCTAGTGGGTAAAATGATAGCTTAAATGTACATTTCCATTCCCCTAGTGACTACTTATGTTAAGTTTCTCTTCATGTGCTTATTGGACATCTGTATTTGTTGTTTGGGGAAACAGCTATTCAGATCATTTGTCCATTTTTTTAATTGGGTTATTTGTCTTTTTTTTTTGTTTTGTTTTGTTTTTGTTTTTTTTGAGACAGAGTCATGAAATAGAGTTCAGGCTAACCTTGAACTATGTAGCCCAGGTTGGCTTCAAATTCACAGCAATCTTTTTGCCTCAGCCTCTTGAGTGCTTGGATTATAGGTATGTGCCACCATGCCCAGCTCTTGATGTGATCTTTGAAGCACAAAACGCACAAAAGCTCTCCGTTTTGGTGAAGTTCAGTTATATATTTTTTTCTCTCATTGCTCATTTTATTATATCTAAGAAAACACTACCTAATCCTACAGAATTTTGCACCTAAACTTCCTTCTGTGCATTTTATAGTTTTAATTTTTATATTTAAATTTGTGGGTCAGTTTTGAGTTAATTTTTGTACATGATATGCGATAGGGATATAACTTCCTTCCTTTTCATGTGGGTATCTGGTTATCTGAGCACAATTTGTTAAAAAGACTATTTTATTCCTATTGAATTATCTTGGCAACCTTGTTGAACATCAACTGACCATAAATGTATGTATTTTATTTCTAGGCTTTCAATTTTATTCCATTAATCTATCTGTCTGTCCTATGGCAGCACTACATTGTCTTTACTATCATAGCTTTGTAATGTTTTGAAATTGAAGACTTAAATTCTCCAACTTTTTCCTCCTTTTTTCAAGACTGTAAGGCTATTCTGAGCCCCACACATTACCATGTAAATTTTAAGATAGGCATGTCAATTTTTGCAAAAAAAGAAAAAAAGGGAAAAAAAAGGCACCCTGGATTTTCACAGAGATTGTGCTGAATCTGGAGATCAATTTTGGGAGCATTACTATCTTAACTATAAAATCTCCCATTGCATATAAATTTGTACTAGTTATTGAATGAAAATAATATTTAGAAATAAAGAACAGGCCAGGCATGGTAGTGCATGCCTATAATCCCAACATGTGAGAGACTGGGGCAGGAGGATCAGCATGAGTTTGAGGCTAGTCTGGGCTTCATAGTGAGTTCAAGACCAGCCTGAAATACATAGTAAGACCCTGTCTGAATAAAACAAATAAGCAAAGAAAGAAAGAAAGAAAGAAAGAAAGAAAGAAAGAAAGAAAGAAAATGTATGCATCTGTATAAAAATGGCCCATAGAAGTTTGTGGACCTCTTATCACGGAAAATATTCATGGATAAGGCTGATCATCTTGGCCAAGTAAAGAGTAATAGGATTTCTTCCTTATGAAGGATAGTGTTCCTTTCAAAGTGAAAATCTAGGAGATAGGCTATTTTGAGTTTTTTCCATTCCTCAGGCTATAAAGTACTCTGGATCACACAGGAGAACTACACCACCATAAAATCTCAAACGACAGACCTAAGTTCGGTCAAGGATGAATAATGGAAGACCTTGTTCAAAACACTTCCACCAGCAAACTCTCCATGCCCTCAAGGAAACGGTGAGCCTGAGATACCATCTGTGTGCCCCAACTCTCATTCCTCATGATTGAGGTTGCTGGGAATTACAAAGAAAATAGGAAAGCCTTATTCCAATCAATATCCCCATCTAACTTCAAACTAAGAATGGCTATTCAGGGAGTATTTGGGATCTCTGCTTTCATCCTCAGTATAGATTTTTGATCTTGGAGTAGGAGAGCAAAGCAATAAACAAATAGGTATACAATTTCACTGTTAACCTCACCTTGAAATGTAATGAAACCGTTTTTAAAAACGGACTCAATAGAAAACCTGAGAAGAGGTGAAACAACAGCCAAAGAAAAACCCTTGGAAGACATGACTCTTATGATTCAAAATGATTCAGTCCTTAAAAACCAATTGAAAACAAAAACAAGCATGATTAGCAAGGTGACTCCTGGCCCACCATAGCAATTAGGATACATTAAAAAGGAAAGCAAAAAGCAGAGTCCCCCAGGCCAGGAGAAGAGGAAGAAAGTCTGGGAAGCTTGGCAAGCAGGCTCAAATCAGATATTCAGTGAGCTCTCAACACTCAAGCAGCATTTTGCACAACCTACAAAGACCAGAGAGAGAAAGACTTTAAATCTATCAAAGGCAGCATGCCAGCATATAAATCCTTGGTTCCACCCAATAATCATGGTACAGAAGTTGTGCTTAGGGTTAAGAAGGAGGAGAGGGAGATAAAAACCATTGAATTATTTGACTTAGTCTTCACTAAAGCAATCAAATGCTAACCACTCAGCTCTTATTTGAAGCAAAGATATGTGCAGCACACACAGGATGTTCTGAGTCTAATTGACAACTAGATGGAGATACACTGGAAGGTGTAGAAGTAGTCACCACTTAGATTTGAAGCAAGGCGGCAAACTTGTAGATTTGGTGACTACAATGTCCATGTGCCTTTATGCAGGACCAAGGCCCCAGAGATAAACTGTGTAACTGTGCTTTGGGCTACCACAGAGAAAAACTCAGATGGTATCAGTTGAGGGCTTATTATGTATTGGTCAATATTCTGAGCACTTGACATGTTTGTTTCCTTTAAACTATATAATCCTGTGAAGTCAGGAACATATTAGCCTAATCTTTAACTGGTGAGGAACTATGATACAGAGAGAGGTTAAGAAATTTTCTCAGTGTTGCAAAGCTACTAAGAGGCACAACTGAGATTTGAACCCAGGAAGATTGCCTCCATAGTCACACGGTTACTACTACAGCACTCTACTCTTCAAGAAGAAGCAAAAGAACTGTGGAACAAATTTTCAATCAGGGAATCACTCCTTGCTAAGCCAGTGTAATATATGGATGAATGAACACTTTCTCCATACGGAAAAGTCAAACCTGATGAATATCCCTGAGGATGTAAACAGGCACAGAGATGTGAGGAATCAACTGCTATGAATTCATATATATATATCCACTAGGATTCCACCCAATGACTATTTTTAAAATGGAAGTTTCTGTGGCAATTAAGATGAGTGGTCATGGATGAGAAACAGATTAGTGTCTCCTAAAAATCCTTTCTCAAGAAAAAACAGAATGTCTTGTTTCAGAGCCACATGCCCATATGAGAAGACAAATAGGACAGAGCAGAGAGTAACTTTCTTAGCCTATGTGGCTTTGCTGGAGTACTTCTGTTTGTTGTGCTCCTGACTTGACTCCAAGCTCTCCCTCACCACTCCTACCTCTCAGGACCTGTGTCACGCTCCACCTTGCGTGTCTGAAGCCTCACTCTTCACCATCACAAGCTCTTTCCCTACTCACTGATATATCCATCTCCATGTATCTCCTAGCCTCCTTGATCTCTAAGAGGGACTACAGCAGAATATGTCTGACTTCAGATGATCCTAAGCTTATCTGGGTACTACAAAATGAAAACAAAAGGGTATGGATACAGAAAGGTCCAAGGAGACATGTGCTTTTGGATATCAAGAGAAGGATGGTCAGGGAAATGGGGAAAAAACACTCTTATGTAGACAAGAAAAGGAATGTTTTAGTTACTTTACTCATTGCTAAGACAAAACACATGACATCCACAAGTTAAAGGAGGAAAGGTTTATTTCATCTCAAAGTTGGTAGAGGTTTCAGTCTACAGTCTGATTCCTCCAAGCAGAATGGTACGGCAGAGGGGCATTGCAGGGGAAAAACAGTCCATAACAGGGCACACAGAAAGCAGTGACTTGCAAAGCAAGCCTCCTTTATCGTTTTAACCAATCCAGGCTACAAGTCTATTGGTTGGTATTACTCACACCCAGATTAGGGTTTCTGTCTTTGGTAAGTTCATTCAGCCACATCCAGAACTATGCTAAACAAATTAGTGTATCAATCCACACTCTTAAACTCAGTGTCACACACTCTAGATTCAGCCAGCTCTGAAAAGTTCCACATATAAGTACATAAGACTTAGAGGGGGACACCTAGATACAAGTCATAACAAGGAGGATATTTTTCATCAATGGAAAATCTAAACTATGAAGTTGGAAAGTGACCTAGGACATATTGAAAAGTATTCATTAAGGATATGGTCTCAATATGCGCCACTTTAACTGAAAACACCAACACACTGCCATCATTTCCAAAACTCACTGCCATGCCACTGGAACAAAAAACATGTGGTTTTACCCTAGTGCAAATTCAAGGCACATTTCAACCAAGAAGTGTGTACACGATAGTGCCCTCTACAGGGCAAAATATGTGAAAGGTCAAAGGAAAAGGCTGAAGGAAGAGAAAACATTGAGAAGAATTTAGCAGGCGTGTGGAAAGCATGAAAGGCCAGATTTTAAAGTGCTTTTAAGACACAGCCTTGAAACCCTGGAGTGAATGTGAACAGGATTAGCATGTAGGGCTAGGAGTAGGGTTGGCCCAAGGGCACAGTGGTCTCACCACCATGCCAGCAGAAGGGATGGATGGAGTTATCACAGCACTGGAGTATTCTGTAGGTGAAATCCTTTAATCCTCCCAATGCCTAGCAAAGTGGCATTTATTATTCTTATCTGACAGGTGAAAAAAATGAAACCAAGAGAGCTTAAGTAATTTGTGCAAAAATACAGTGGTAGAATTGAAATTTAAGCCTACACTTGTGCAACTTCAAAGCTTTCCACTTGAGTACCTTTCTCTCTCACTGGTTCTCCTTGCTCGCTGCCACTCATCGTCAGAAGCCCTCATGATGGTCTTCTTTGACTGCTGTTTTCTACCAACACACTGGTGCTACCAAAGAAAACTGAGAACCAGCTTCCATGCTTTACAGGAAAGAACCAGACACAAGCATGGCCCCCAAGTCATTCACGACTTCTGATGGCCCCAGAAAGAGACCCATGGCGTAACAATCCCACCACTTAGGATGCCTGTAGCAAAGTAAAAGTTTTACAAGCACAAGATTTTCTTGGCAATTGCCTCAAATACCCATCAGTGACTCCATCCATGGATCTGGCAATGGGAATGCCCCTAAACTCTCAAACTCAACTGCTTTATTCTCATGCATTCCTTCACAAAGCCACCTGTTTTTACCAATGTGATAACCAGCTTATCTGTAAAACTCCATGAATCAATAGGTCACTTCAAACAATGGGCCGCCACTAATGTTTCAACTCAGAAGCAACCTCCCTAGCATTCTCCATATCCAAAAATAACAGATATTTATATATCCCACAACCTAGTGACCTGACAGAGCACCATTGAAAGATGATATGGGGCAATCTCCTCCTCTTATTAACATGAGACTGGGATCCCTACATTTCTCAACATCACTACAAGGTGAGACCAAAATATACAGTGACTGTTTAAATTTTTAGAAGTTCATTACAGTAAAAGACACATTATCATTAATTCCACTCAAATTACTCCCCCTCACTTCAGACACACTTAGTCCATCATTCTTGCCAATTTCTGAAAAAGTTCTGGGAGTTTTCTTTCCTGAGTGCCTTTTCAAAGTGTGATAAAAAATATGGTGATTGTTATTGCTGAGCACCATTTAAGGAAAGGCCGGTTCATAAAAAATATTATGCTGTGTCCTCATTCACTTTATTCATCCAATCTGGCATTTTGAGACTTTTGTCTCTTCCTCAATGTCAAAATGACCATGAAGGCTAAACATCTTGAATTGATTCACAGCATCAAGGCAGTCCAGACAATATAACTAGACATTCACAAAAAAAGACTTCCAGAAGTGCTTCAGAAAGTGGCAAGAATAATAGGATAGATGTGTTGGAAGCAAGGGGGATTCATGGAAATGTAATAATATTTTTAAATTAAACATTTACCATATTTTTCAATCACATCTCATATACAGCTGGCACCCTGCTCTCCACAGCACTCCATTCCTTCTGACTTAAATTTTAGTCCTAAATATTTTTATCAAACTATTATAGATAGGGTGACAAATCTGAAGGGCTATGTCTTCAAATAAATACAGTTAAATCCAAGGTTAGTCATAGCATAGGATGCTTCTGCAGGGAGGCCCTCCACCCCTTAATATGCTGATGTGCACTGAAGTTCCCTCAGACTCAGATCAGATACACAGCGCTTCCCCGTTTTACAAGAGCTTCTCACAGGACCAGTGATCTTCAGAATACACCTAATTTGCACTATCTAGAGCTGTCAAAATAGCCTCTGATGTTCACAAAGACAGAAAGTAAAACTGTTCATTAACAAATCTAGCAGGCAAAAGGATAGGTAGTAAAACAAGCATATTTCAGATATCCAAATTTTTTTCCATGACCTTTCACAACAATTCTAGGATTTTCTCTTCTTGTCCCTGACCCCCTCCAAAAAGCACAAGTCAGGAAAGGGTTTTAAATTACACAGGGAGGAACCTCTGCAGTTATTAATATCTTACACGTCTCAGGTGTCTTTCCAGCCCAAGTGCTTTTCAGATTAGCCATGGCAGCAGCTTTGCTCCTGAAGGACCTGGTGCAATGCTATGCCCCACCAGGAACCCGTGGAAAGAGGATTGATAGAGATCGTTACGCACAACCATGGGGCACATGAAAAGGGATTGCTTGTGGCGATCTCAGCAGAGGCAGCTCTATCAGGGGCAGTAGTCCTCTGCACAAGCACAAAGCACATGGGGCCTTGGGTGACACTAAGGAATGAACCACGAAGCCCTGCCCCACAGGATGGCTTCATTCTGAGACAAGAAGGAGCAGCGAGGATCTCCTTGGTGTGAAAAATGAGCCAGTATATCTGCAGTTTAAAAAATGAGACTTAGGGGTAAGCACATAAGAACACAAACACATGGAGAGAGGCAAACAGCTGGACTTCTGCTCACATACACAGGCTAGAACATGCACAGTTCACAGCAACCTCGAAACTAGATTCAGCATGCAGCACCACCTTGGAGACACACATTAGCACCACAAATAATTTTCACATGGTTTTCTTCATACCTGGACACTAGCTAAGGCCCATCTCAGGCCATCTGCTTAACTGGGAGAGAAAATGTATTCATGTATGCCAATCAGTGCCACATGGGAGCAAAGTGGAAGTTTTAGTATGGTAAAGAAAGATGGGACATCAGGGAACACATGATCACCACAGATCCCCAAAAGGTGGACAAGCATAACCCAATGTCCTGCTTCATGCTGGCACACACTTGAGGCATGACGCACATGTGAGCTTGGGTGATGTTCATCACAAGTCCCCAACATGGAAAATTTGTTCCACCATAAAGACAAGAAAGCAAGACTAAAAACCCTGAAGTAACTAGTCTAAGTTACTCAGTTGGTAGTTGGCAGAAGGAACTAAAACCTGATGCCAAAGGCTGTGTCCTGCTCATAACACTGTATGGTTGGCCGAGGGACTCCAGGCAGAAGAGTTAGAACAAGGAGTGAATCTACAATGGGGCTGATTCCCAGGCCAAGACAGGATGTCCTTCTCAATAGCCAAGATGTGGAACCAGCCTAATTGCCCCTCACGGGACAAATTAAATGTGGTATATCTACACAATGAAGTACATTCAGCCATAAAGAACAAAATTTTGCCATTTGCAGGAAAATAGATGGACCTGGAGATCATCATGTTGAATGAAACAAACCAGAATCAGAAAGACAAATATTTCACATTCTCCCTAATATGTGGACTCTAAAAAGGATGACAAAAGAGTAAGAGAGACTATAATTAGATAAGTGAAAGAAATAAGAGGCTGGAAGAGCTTGTAGTAGGGGGATCTATATGATCAAAACATATTAGACAAGTGAATGAACCCCTCACCCCAAATTTGAAATTGGGAGACAGTGTGGGACAAGGGGAATGATGGAGGGGTGAGAATAGTCAAAATAAGTTATATGCATATATGAAAGTGCCAAAGTGAAACCCATTAATTATAATAGCCACTAACAACCAATGTGCACTACTAAAAAGATATGAAACTAAATAAATATTTTTTTAAAAAAAGAATGAACTGGCATTGCATGAACACCTATAAGGGATGTAGAGGAGATATACACAAGGACCTCTGGTGTCTTCTTCAGTCCCAAGGTTTTCTAATGTGGATTTGTTGAGACACAAGAGGCAGCTTGCCCTTGGGTAACGTTTTATCTCCTGCTTTCAGTTGTCTCCATGTTTGAGAAATTCTGCCATTGGATATGAGATTATTAGAATCAAGGTGAAGATCAGGCAGAGGAATCTGAAAGCCTGAGTGCTAATTTTCATGGTCTTTCCCCACCAGCTGTGTTTCTCAGGCAATCTACTTGATCTATTTAAACCTAATGACCCATCTGTAAAATGGGTGAAACGAGCCGGCTAAACTTGCTTCCTCCCTATGATGTTGCATTTACAGAGTCCTTCGTCACCAGCCAAAGGTTCCTTCATGACCGTAGTGTCTCAGAATCATGAGTAGAGATAAACCCCAAGATACGACCTAAGAGGATGATTTGACCATATTGTTCTTGAGATACAGAGCTTGAAAGGGAATGAGAACATTTTCATGCACTGGAAAGAGGCTCCTATTCATAAGGAAAATGTCTCCTAAAAAGAACAAAATTGAAATTAATTTGGGCTGGGTCTGTTCAGTAAAAGAAAAGTGTTGCCCTGAGAGTAACAGAAAGGGGATATTCTTCCAGATCTGTGAGAGGAAGAGAGGTGGTTGGGAGATACATTCCACATGTGGAGAGTTAGAAGCTCAACAGGTAAAAAGGAAGGCAGGGCACCCAGTTCTAACTCTGTCAATGCCAGCAACTCACTGATCTCCTGGGGCAAACGTCTTAACCACTCAGATGAGGGCTTCTGGTTCCTCATCTGTAAAGCAACAGGACTGGGCACAATGAGCAGCTGCTAAACTAACTCTTACACTATAGGACCCACTTACACTGTCAGGCCTCACACTCTGACCTGAAACCAGGACCTCTGGGTTGGGCACTAATGGACACTGATTTCTCAAAGATCTCAGGTGATTCCAGTGTGAACATCTGAGGTTACATATTTGGCACCCACAGAACCAGGTGATCTTCAAGTGCTTCACATTTTAAATTCTGTGACTCCAGCAAGAATTTGTTTCCCAGGCTCCGTCCAGCCTTCCAGCAGTCAAGGATTTTGGTAGCAGTGGAGTGACAGTGAGGAGTCCAGGACTCCACCCGCAGTGAGTCTTCATTAATATGAAGACTGTTTAATAACAGATGCTATAATCCCTTTGATCCATGCTCCATTAGTCACAAAGCCATATCAATTACTGAAATATTATCTTGACCACCAAAAGGAAAAGGAATAACAAGATCTACCTCCATGGCCATCACCTCCTGCCACTATCCCTGCTGGAAGGATCCCTTTCCATTAGCAGCAGCTCATATGTCCTGGACACACAGATAGGACCTCTCCTGGGTCCAGTGAAGAAAGGAAGAAATAGTGAAGGAGAGGAATGTCGACTCTCTCTGAAAATGAACAGCCTACTGGTTTCGTTTTCTGTCCATCTCTCAAGGCCCTTTAATGGAGAGAGGTTAGTTGAGTGGAAAGAGTGGCCATTGTTCATTTACTATTGAGATTTTTCACTGAAGAAGGCTGGAAGAAACCCCATATTCAAGGACTTTAATTCTCTACTTGGTTAAAAATATGACAATAACTTTGATGATGATAGTGATGATGATGATGATATTAGATAATTTTCAAGTTAAGGAACTATTACTACATCTGAGGCACTTTGCATGCATGTCTTTTAATCCTTAATTTAAATGAGAGAGACAGAAAGAGAGGACGAGGGAATCACAAACTGAAATGGCCACAAGCCTGGTAAGATAAGCAGTGTAAATGAGTGGTAGGAGTCAGATGCAAAATTATAATACATGAGGTGACTTTAGCAAAAGGGAGAGGGAGTGCTTTGTCTGAGGATATCTAAGTTTCAGCCTGTGGGTTGTAGCTGACAGTTGCCACTCAGAATGCAAACCAGTTCCCTCTGTTTGAAGAGAAACGGAGAGCTTTTATGTAGACTTCCCCATGTTTTAGTTATTAGCAACCAGTTTTAAAAAGGAACCCTTCTGCATTGCTGGGGAATATAAATTAGTAGAGCCACTATGGAAATCTGTATGGAGCTACCATCTGATCCAGTTATACCTTGGCATATACTCAAAGAAATTAAACTCAACATACTATGGAAATACCTGCATACTCATGTTTACTGTGGACCAATTCATATTAGCCAAGGTATAGAACCAGACTAGGGGGGAAACTGTAGTATATGCACACAAAAGAGAATTATTCAGTCATAGGATGAACAAAATTCTTTCATTTGCATGAAAATAGATGGATCTGGAAACCATCATGTAGAGCAAAATGAGCCAGACTCAGATAAATATTGTATGCTTTTCCTAATATATGGAATCTCAAAATGATGACAAGAGAGTAGAAGGAAGATGATCACTGGACAAGAGGAAGAGAGTAAGAGTGAGGCTGAGGAGGTGTAAGGGCAGTTGATGGGGGTGATGAGCAAAATATATGCATTAAACTTCCCCTGAAAGAAATGAAAGCAAAAGTGAGGGCAAGGTAAGGAGAATGAAGCAGAGGATGAAAATGATGTAAATATTTTATGTGCATGTATAAATCTGCCAAAATGATACTCATTAATCTGCATAACCAATTTTAAAAAGAAAAAAATTAAAAATAAACAAATAGCAGTTTCCCATAAGTCAAATAACATACCAATATGAGTGGTACATGGCCCTGGGGCTGCTCCTTGGCAAACTCAACTTATAGCAACCCTGCAAGATGCCACTGTGCAAATGTTTCTGTTAACTGACTCACTTAAGGGCTCACAGATTCTAAGTGTTGGATTTGGGGCTAAAACTCAAATGCAAATTTTCCTAAGGCCACATGACATCCTCCCCACACCCCTACCCAATGTTACTATGAGGAACCTCTGCTCCTATTCTCAGAGCTTCCTCCAAACCAGCCAGGAAAGAACACACCATGGAGTGACTCTTCATAAGCAACATTGTGGACTCCTTTGTTCTGGATTCACCAAACCTAGCCAAGCAAAAATACATGATGCATAAAGTAGAAGAAATCTTGCCAGTTAGAGGGTATACACCAGCAATTTCAGCTACATGAGAGGCTAACGCAGGAGGATTACAAGTTCCAGAACAGTCTGAGTAACTTAGCAAGATTCCATCTCAAACAATAAAAGGACTTCCTAGCATTTCTTTCTCTGGCACTTAAAGAAAAGCAAGACAAAGAAAAGAATAATAATGACAAAAAGTAGAGGAAATCACCAAATGGTAAGGCATGGGACTTAGCCCCAGTTTCCTTCAAAACTAGAAGGCAAAAACTATGTAGTTCCCTTGCCCATTTCTTCTGACCTCAAGCCCATTCCCCATCACCTGTCCCCTCCTATTTCTGACAGTCTGGGATTACCCTCACTCCTCTGGTTCAGGGGCTCAGCTCCGCACCAGATCTGGTCTCCTCTCTTCCTCACCTCTTCTCTTTTGTCTTTGGCTGCCTTGCCCCTCCTCCAACTACTCTCCCTTTCTCCTCCTAACGCAGGGCCTCAGCAGAGGGCTCCTGTGCAAACCTTTTGTTGGTCTCCATACTTTTTCCTTCTGTGTTGAATCTTTCTCAACATTCTAACCTCAATAATGATTTAAAATATGAATATACCAGCAAAAGGAGAAAATAAGTTGGAAGTTGTTTCTCTAAAGCTTTTTAGTATTTTTGTCCTAGAGAAAAGGACAAGGTTGAGAAGAATGAAACTACACTCATTTTTGTAAATGATGAATAATATGTTGAAGATATTCATGTAGTACTAGCAGATGCTATTTATACCAGTAATGTAATAAACCTTTTGAATGAGAAGAATTTTATTTTAAAAATACATATATTTTTGTCCATCTAAGGTCCAATAGCAGAACACACAAATGTAAAAATAAAATGTTATTTTTACCTCCAGTGCTATAGAATTTATACACACCATTACTCCACAAACAGACACACACCCTCACACACATATGAACGATTGAACAACTGTCACACTAGAAATAACCTGGGCAACCAGCAGGTCCGATTATGCCCTCCACAGGCAAACCTGTGTGCACCTAAACCACTCATCCAACCCCACACTGGGCGTATGGCAGGTACCTGGATCTAGCTGGCAGACTTTCAGCTCAGATTTCTCACCATCACATGACACAGTCACCCTTCCACATCTCAGAATAGGAGTAAGATCCATCCTATTTTTTTTTTTTTTTTTTTTGTAAATGTCCTTCTTTTTGTTCTTTTCCAATCTGCGGCTTGCTGAAGGATATTCCTGGTTCCCAGTACTGGCTTCAAATGGTTTAGGATGCACAAGTCTGACACACAGGCCATTATAACTGGTTCCTGTCCAGGGCTCTTGTACAGTACCCCACTCACCCAAACTCCCTGACTCTCTCCCCAAAACATACCACCACACCTTTCCTCACGTTGGCCCCCCGCCATGCCTGCATCTTATTGCATGCTGCCTGTCATCCCTAGTCATCAGTAATTATTTGCCTGCAGAATGTAGAGCCTCCAGTTTTCTTTATTATAAAATCAAACTGGAGGACTGGGGATTAGCTCAGTGCTAGAGCACTTATCCAGCACGCACAAGACCCTGGGTTCAATGTCAAGCATCAAGAAACAAAAGTAAGCAAAAAAATCAAAATAGCATTTGAAACTATCTGGGAACATACTAAAATGTTCATAATAAATCTATTAAAGACTTACAAAATATACATAGTTCATACTGAACAGGAAGAGGTTAAGGGTATCTAAATTCAATATATTCACGGACATTTGTTGAATTCACTTATTTTTAGAACATTTAGAAATCATAACAGAATTCTCACTAATCTGATATTTTCTGACAAAATCAATCCTTTGATCCTGGTAATGAGGTGGAGTTTGGGAACTGGGTCATAGTAGGTGGTCAACCCCAAGGAGAAGACACAAATGTCCATTAGCATACACATAGCTGGCCACAGAGCCACATCAGCATCATGCAACACTGACCTCCACATGGGGAGACATTTCCTAATACACAATACTCTATGGGGAAGTGTGATTTACAGATGAGACCAAAGTAAATCTGCATGGCCAGGTAGCTCAGGATGATCTGGCAGGCAGCAGTACTCTCTAACACTTGCAAACTCTTCTTTAATGCAACTAAGGCAGACTGCAGGAATAGTACTTACAGCTAGAAGTTGGTGATTGTTTCCTAAATACAGCCAGCTGCTCCAAGCCCCCTTCCACACATTTCTTCTCCAATACTCAGAATGACACAATGAGGCTGGCTCTCCTCTTCATCTGATGGAGACTTGGAGAGATGACACAGTAGCAAATCCTGGCTCCAGTGTTCAAACCCACAGAGCCCAACTCCTTCCTGCCATGTCTACACCACTCACAAATCACGCCCACCCCAATACAGCAATCTGCTAGGTGGACTATTCCAGCACTGGTAGGAATTGTGGTTTTCACAGGGATGCTAGGGGACTGTGGTTTTGATAAAGAGGAAGCATACTAACACAACCTAACATGCAAACCTATATACTTCTACCCTTATTGTTCTAAAACAACATAGGGTGCCGGCAGCCTCATCCTGTTCTTGATTCCTCCCTGTAAGTTGCTTACACCCCAGTTTGTCTCTCGCAGCTGTCAGGTTAAAAATTTTGCCCAAATTCCCCGTTCAGAGGGGTTCAGGAATGGCACAGAAATCACAGGTGGGAGTAGGATTGGAGGTGAGAGTAAGGGTTAGGGTCTCTTATTTATATTATTGTCACTAAAAAATTATTTTTACATATTCACATAAAAACCACAAGATGCTTGGATTTCCAGCACACACTATAATATCTAGAACCTAATAGATGCTCCATAAATGTTTACTGAATTAATAATTTTTAAAAATACTGTCAATAATTGTACCGAAAAACCTCTTGGCCCATCAAGTATTTTAGATCGAGGGGATAAAAAGCAGAACTGATATCCTACACAGTGCTTCTCATACTCTGACTTTGATCAGAGTCACCAGGAAGTCTTCTTAAAACAAAGAATGCTGAGCTCCACACCCAGTGTCAGGTTCAGGGGTATAGAGTGAATTCCCAGAATTTGTACTGTATCTCTAACAATTACTTGGGGTGATGCTGATGCTGTTGATACTTTCAGAACCAGTCGTAGATGAACAATACTCCACTGAAATTCCACTGGTGAAAGGGTTAGAAATCACTAACAGCATTTTCTCTAGGCTGGAGCATAACCAGGTAACACAAGTGTGGAAGGAAAATGTAATGAGCTCCCTAGCATGAGACTCTGCACACAGTGGGCCATGAGTCTGGGTTAGTTGATGACTGGCCTGAGGATGACAAGCCATATGCTTAGAGATGACGTATCAACCTATTTTCCAAGGAACAATGAGATGCTAGAAGAGTCCTAATTTGCTGTTTGTCAACTGTAAGTCATGTGAAATCATTTAGAAGTTGAGGAGTAAAAAGGAATTACGATCCGTGATCTGATTGCAGTACATAACTCCAAACCACGTGGGAATCAAATAGCAAACTTAACAACAAGCTTGCTTTCTTTTTAATGTCATTAAAAACTCAGATACACTACTAAAAGATCAAGTGCATACATTTCAGATCTGTGCAAAGACTCCCTGTAGCAGCACCTCACTTGAAGAAACTAGAGGAAATATTAAGGTTCAAAGGAGCACTGTATCTTCCCAGGAAACCAGAAGGGGTCCAGGGTAGGAAGAATAGCAGGCTCCTTAAAAGTTTACTAAAATAACAAAGAATCATTCCAAAAAGAAACAGTGATATTTGCGGTTCTTAAAATGTAAAGAAGTGTTGGAACGAACCGCACTTGATAAGGATGCCTTTTAGGTTCAACTGCAGAATTCCCCAAAGACACTAAAACCAATTTTTGTAGCAATTACTGCACCTGAGTCTGACACTTCACGTTTTGTCAGACATTCCTTATTAAATGGCCCAGACAAAACCAACTTCTTTGGGGGAAATGAAAAGACTGCATGTCCATTTACAGATTCAGGAGAAGTGAGAAATACGAGACAGCAGCCATCAGCCCCTACCCCATTCCTTCCTCCAAATGCTTATGAGGCTCTGTGTCATTAAACTATGTGTCTGGCCCTCAGTTTCCTCATCTATAGAACAAAGAGATAAGTCTCAATGGATTCCTTGGATCTTTTTCAGATTTAAAAATTTCTGTGCTCCCTAAAGAAGTTAAGTAAAAGAAAATTAAAGAGCAGAAAAGAAAAATCTTTGCTTTCAGCCAAGTCCTATTGCTGGGATAAATCTGGGTCCAAAAGTTGAAGGTAAAAATATAAGTGAGGATCATATTGCAACTGCAATTGACTGGTGATAAAACCAACCCCAGCTAGGACTTGATCTTGGGTTACCACTTTCCAACATGGCAAAAATACAGGCTCTTCAAGTGCTCAAGAGAGAAATGTTCCTGGGATCCTGCCTGGCGTCTTTCCTGCAACACCCAGCAGCTCCTTTGCTGTAATGTGGTCTCAGATGATTCTTATCAGCTCAGACTTTCACTTTTTTCCCCCAAAGGCAAAAGGCATTGGTCTATCTATGTTTAGAAATATGCACAACAAATCAAGAAATAAATTCCCATGTGGAGAGACAGAAATGCTAGTCTCAAAATCCAGGCAAAGTTCCATTTTTATAAGCCTATGAAGACAATATAAATAAATCAGAAGGAGTGGAACCTGCTGGCTGCCATTGCTGATTCTCTCTCATGTTTTAAATACTGTTCCTTGTGCTGAAAGGTATATTTAGCGAGTATTTCATCTTTCTCCTTGTTTGAAACTGTCTCTAAATTCAGAAAGAATAACCTACTTCCTTTGACCTTTTTATTAGTATGCTGATGGCTTTTTACTTCTCAAGTCATTACCTCCTTCTGAGAAACCAGTAAGAGTCACAAGTGTAGTAAACAAAGTATTTAAGTGAAAAATCTTATGAATAAATTCATAATCCTTGTTCAATAAGCTACGCTATTTCATACTTCAACAGGACCTCTTTCTCTGTCCCAGGGGTTCCTTGCCCCTCCAAGCCCAGCCCCATCTCTACCTTCAGCTACTGCTATGGTGGCCTGGAAGGTCCAATCCTTCCCAGCTCTGCCTGTCCAAAGCCTCCACAGCTTTTTACCTCTGTGGAGCCTTCTCTGAAGCCTCTGTTCTAATTTAAATAAGCCATTGCTCTCTAAGCACACTCAGCATTTTGGGTGTGGGTCTCTGTGACACACATCACATTATGCTGGTCTCACCAGGAACCATTTATGGGCCTGTCTTCCCAGCTGGAGGGGGGACTCTGTCATGCAGGATGACCCCACTCTGTTTATCTCTCAGGCTCACTGCACTGACACTGAAGCACAGAAGCTGCTCCATAATTAGGAGATCTGTGCAAAAAGCACCCTTTGTGTTTACTTTGGAGTTAGCACCATGATAGACAACCAAAGAGTATATCTTGATTGGCTTTTCACCATCTCTGCAGTGGCGCCAACATGACTAGGGCCTGGTCATGCATACATAGTCATTACAAACAGCTGCATTATTTTTAATGCCTTGAAAAAAGGATCTATAATATGTTGTCACATGATGAATGCAGATTATGAAAACATACACAGAATATGATCTTATTTTGTACATTATGCATGTGCATGTGCATGCATAGCCATGTGTGTTATTTGCTTCTACATGTACCTAGCTACACAAAGAAAAAAGACTGGAAGGCAATATGCCAAAATCTCACAGCATTCATCACAGGATGCAGCATGAGGGGTAATCCTTATTTCTTCTCTTTACTTTTCTGAAATTCCTTAAATATTCATAATGAACATATATTGCTTTGGAAGCAGTGACAAATTTAGATGTCATTTTTCTTAAGTGCCACAGAAGCAAACCAGAGTTGTGAGTCACAGATCACCATACACAAAGAATCAACTACTAACTAGGTAATCCTAGCAGCATTAGGAATCTTAGGAGAGGCCCCTAAGGGGCTGGTCCAGTTATGTGGGGACAAGCCATGCATAGTTTTGCCTAAGGAACAGGAATTGAAACTTGCACTGTATGCTGTTCCTGAGTGGGTCATCACCCCTTCCTATAAACTTTCTCCTGGACCACATGAGTTGGAGCTATTTGGGTCACTTTGCTGAGCCCAGAAGGGAGGAATGAGCTTAACTGCAGATCCAAAATGATGCTGAGCTGCCCAGCAGCCCCTTCTCCAGCTGGGCCCAGCAGGGCACACCCCCTCCCAAGGGCTTCTCATTCAATGCCGCTCACCACTCACATTCCAACAGTGTAAAATGACAGATACTTTTAATACAAGAGACCTGTCATTTATTTATTAGCTAGGGACAGGCTAGGCAGCTGGGAGAGATGCATTATAAATCAAGTCCTTTCTTGGCCATTAAAAATTAATACAGTTCATAATGTAGAACGTCAGTAATTTCTTTATCAGAGCAGAGTGTAATTTTTTTTTCTTTTCTTTTAGGTTTGTTTTTTACTTCCTGTCTTCCTAGAGAATGCTGTTTTTTCTAATGATCGGCTGAGTATAAATTGCTCCAGGGAAGGGGCATACAGCCTTTCAGACAGAGGTTAAAATGGAAGGTATAAGTTTGGGGAAGAAAATGATAGCTGAATGATTTCCCCTTAGAAATACAGTGTCACTGCATCCTCCCTTTTGCCTCATGGAGACTCACTCTTTTGTTTCTGATCCACTCTGCATCAAAAACAGAAGGCAGTTTAAATCTCTCCAATACCAGAGGGAAAGAAATAGCAAGGACTCTAGGCATATTGAGAGATCTCTCTGTATTATCTGCTGACAAGTACTCCCTCACAGAGAGGCTTTAATTAGCTTTCTCTTGTCTCCACATTACCCTAGTCTTCAACAAAAAGAAACATGGGTGCCAAAGCCCAGCCCAGTCCCGGAGCCCTTCATATAGCCTCCCTTAAACTTGAGATCCAGAGATACAGTGAACAAGAGGCTGTCAGACCAGGCCAACGAGCTCAGCCTCCTTGAAGGCTTCTCTTTGTTTCTTTTCCTGAGTGGCAGCCCCAAGAAAAGCGAAAAGTTGGCCTCAGGAAACAAGCAAATTCTGCCTTCCTCAATTTCAGAGGCAACAAAGGGGAAAATCCAGAATTTGCAACGTCTGTGTCTCACCTTAAAAATACAAAAGGGTTTTCAGTAGTTGGTTCAGCCAAATTAACCTTGTCAAGACTCCTGCCAAGGAATGTGTGTTAAGGGCAGGAGAGGGTGCCACACCTGGCCACACACTCCACTCTGACACACTGTCCTGACTTTGGGGATTTCACTAGGAAGAACATCATAGTTTGGGCATAAACTATTGGTGTTGATGTCACTGTCAAATCAGCCACGATCGAGTTAAAGCTCCTAAGTAACAAATCCCCACAAATCCCCAAGCACATATTTAAAATCTATTTTCAGAATTACTCTGAGCATAATTCAACCAATCAATTAGTCATTAGGAGTTTAGTCCCAACACTTCTTCATTACCAGTGGCATGAGGGCTGCCCGACTCAGCAGAATCCTATGTGAAGAGTTGTCGCATCACCAGCAATTCTAGGCCTAGGGACTGAAGCTAACGTCATGCCTGAAGACAGATCCAGCCACAATCTGGGCAACAAATTAACTTACATACACTAGGGACAGGATAAAAGGATGCTTGGCCAGGAAAGAGGACATCTTGGCTCCAAGAAGTTTTGGTCTTTTCTTTCTGGGGTAGCTCGTGAATCACCTCTTCTTGTGCCCACTGCCAGTTGGACCCTGCATCCTGAGGCTCTGAAGCTCCAGATGACCTTGGCTGGGAGAGAGGAGGGGGCTGGAGTCCTAGACTGGACTGGACAGAAGTGGTAGAGAGGGACGGCTTCTGCTGCCTCTCTGTTGGACACCCTGGGTCACCCAAGCTAACATCTGCCTGAAGCTCTACAAGATCATCTTCAGTCTCCCAGAAGGGGTGCAGAAGGAGTGGAGGTCAGCTAACAGCGAGCGAGCGGAGACAGCTTAGGCCAGAGGCACAGGCGAGCTTGTGAATTCCTGAGTCTGACCCCTGGCTCTGCCTCTGACCAGGAAGTGTCTTTATGCAAGTCCCTTAGCTCCCCAAAGTCCCCAAGTAGAGAATTCCTACTCTGCAAGGTGGGGTAAGAAGACTCACATAAGAGGAGGATTCAACATAAGGAGAAAGACTACTTGAGGGGCAGATGGTGGTAAGACCTGATATGTCACAGTTGTCACAGTTTTGTCATTTTCCAACTGTGAGACTTAATCATCTTCTTGCCTCAGTTTTCTCATCTTCAAAATAGGGAAAGCAGGAGCACTTGTTTCATAGGGTTTTCATGAGGATTAAATAATTTACTAGCTTAGTTACATTTAAACTCTCTTCGTCACTCAACATATAGCAAGCATGGTGCAGCATAAAGCTTCATTGTTACATTAATACCTGCAGTTAAAGTCTAGGACCTGGCCCTACACTTTCAGGTATTCAGTAAGTGTGAATTTGTTTCTCTTCACCATTCTGACTCTGACCCTCTCTGTGCCATCACCTCGCTCCCACTTACTCTCCAGAAACTACATGCAATGGACAACACATTCTTGCTCACAAGAATTCACATAACTTTTTCAACTGAGATAACTGGGTCCAATGAAACCAAATACAGAGATTTCTTTCTGCCTGGGGATAGAAGCACAGCACTGAGAATTAGCACAATTTGCGAGACCAGAACGCTGGTGACAACAACCACAAATTACCAGTTGTTCCCCTAAAGGGGGAGCTACAAAAAGTAAAATTTGCATCAAATCAATGTTCTCATCTTTCTTCTACCTCCTACACCTCAAAGCAGCTCCCTCTGACTCATAGAAGCAAGGGTGACAGTATTAGCAAGGTTGAACGATGGTGAGCATGTGTTTTGGTCGTGGAGAAGAATTGGAAGGGCACTCACTACTATCTCTAATAGTCACTTTCTTTGCTAAGAGAACCCTCATTCTGTTGAGATGTTCACTTCCATGCCTCTGGTCCGTGTGTTCGGCTGTAAAGCCTGGAGTTTCTGTACCCATAGGGTGAGTTATCCTGGTGGTAAAGTAAAACAAAGTAGAGACAAGATGATCACAGGAAAACTGAGTTAGAGTCCTAACATACCTCACCAGGAGTCTTCTCTACTTGATTAATTGAATTTTGTGGTTATCAGTCTCCTTCTTGTTAACTCCAGTGGGTTAGAATTGTCCAATATTTTCAGACAAAAGGACTTCAACTGACAAAAACCCAGGTCCAAAACAAGAGACACAAGCACAGATATGAACAAGAGTCAAACACATATACATTTGTTTCTGAAGGCAGCAGATGGCTATTGAGCTCCACCATAGAGGGTACTATGGAGGCCAAGCATATGAGTATTCAATGTCCTATACAAGGGCAAGTGTGTGTGTGTGTGTGTGTGTGTGTGTGTTGGGAGGGGTCAGAGGAGATTTATTTCAATAAAATTATTTGACAAGAGCCCAGTAAAACAAAGACTCAAACACAAGTATCCCTCTGTGAATCTAGTTGAGCCCCCAGTGTTTCAGTTTCACTAGCCCACAAGGAAACTGGCCAGGGTCCTCTGTTCATTTGCATCTATTGTTTCCTAACAACCAACATATTATAGTCCCCAGCTCCCAGAAACATCTCTGTGGTTGTGGATCCGAGTGATAAAATGGTATTTCTTAGAGTGGTGGGAAAGACGTCATGAGAGGGAAGGATTTTTATCTTGTCCAAAGTAACTTTGAAAACATATCTTTTTGGCATCAACATTAGTTTCCTCCAGTGGCATATTTATATCAGAAACTGTAATGACAGATGTAAAAATATCATTATCAAGGTGAGCATGATCATGTGTATATTATTTAACTCAAGTTTAACAGTGTATTTCAAGTCACTGCACCAGTTCATCTCAAAAGATACTGGCCAGGTGATCATCTTGTTTCAACTCCATTGTAGGGAAGACAGACACCTTGCCTTGCCCACTGCCATGTGTCAGTTACAGGTTGGGACCAATACATCACTTTGTGTTCTAATGAGGACATACCCACTATAACTAAGAGTTCAGGTCACTCTCTTAGCTGCTGAACCTGCTCTAGTCCACTCCAAGCCAAGAACTTCACATTCTCTTCTTCAAAGAAAGTCATACATACTCCATCCTTCCACACAGCAGTTTGGAAAACAGAGGCGCTGAGAAGCCAGGTGCATCTTGGATTACACATTTTCCTTAGGAGTAACTCCCTGAGATTCCAACACAGATGGGCCAAGAAATGAGGAACACAGTGTAAATGTAGCTGTGACCAGCATCTCTGCATCTGGGGCCTTAGGAAGTGTTAGAAGCATCTGCAAGAGTGTCCAGGCAGAAAACAGCAGGCAATGACCTCTGGTGCATTAAATAAAGGGCATTTGGTGCCCTACCAGAAATCCTAAAGAATGCCACACCCAATCCTGGGCATTCCTGTGGAATGCAGCTACCTCCTGTACCTCACAGGACCAGGCCCACCTGGGCACCATCAAAGTGATCTACCACATCTGCTGGGGAGGTAGGCAACAACGGAACCACAAATACCAGGACATAGCAGAATGGGGTCCATTGAACATCTGTGTCCACAGAAATGCTCACAGGTGAATCTCAAAATCAGAATCAATGGCACAATGTGTTTGGGAAATGCTACAGGCACAAGGTCCTTCTTGGAAAGTTACAATGACTTTAGGACTAGTAAAATTACACAATAAAAATTTATATAATCCTGGCTTTTCCAAAACTATTTGACCATGTAATATTTTCTTGAGGAAGAAATGCCTTTTAGCATCCTTCAGTGCATAATGTGGGAAATACTGAATTAAAGGCAGCTGGGGAGAAGATAGAAGGACAGCTGGACTCTTGGCTTCTTGGCCAAGGGGTGGGTGGAACTTAGTTTTGTAGTTATCAAGCACTGGGAATGTAGAGGGAGGAGAATTCCCTACTTATCTGCCATAGGTTCCATTCTCCTACTAGGAGAATGACTTGTGTTCATTCATATGAAAGGGAGACATTGTCCATTTCTCTTGGAAAAGGACCCTGGAGAGAGGATAGTAATAGCAAGCCCTAATAACACAGTTAATGACAGGAGACTGCTGCTGGCCTTAAACTTGGAATCTCCCCTTTCCAGTTTTTTAACCTCTTCCCTTATACTGGGACTTCCTTTGTCTCATCATATGGGAGACACAGGAAGTAACCTCCAGTGTCATTCCCTCAGCCTGTATTCCTGACTCCTTCTTGTAAGAAGGGAGTGATTTATCTGAGTGGTGAAATGGGCAGAGTCCATCATCTGCCATCATACTTTGATATTGTTATGGCTTAAATCTAAAATGTCCTCCAAAAGTCTCGCACACTCAGAGGTGGGATTTTTGGAAGGTGATTTCTGCCATGGGGTACTATACTCATCAGTGAATTCATCCATCGATGATTTCACTAGCTAAACATGCTGATAGGATATGAGGCCAGGTTGCAGAGGGTGTGTCCCTCCAGTCTCTCTCTGCTTCCTGGCTGCCATGGGTTGAATACCTTTTCCTCTACCATACCCCTTTACCTTGCTATTTATGCCTGGGAACCAGCTGACCATGGACTAAAACTGTGAACCAAAATAAACCTCCCCTTCTTTAAATTGTGCATGTCAGGTATTTTGTCCCTGCAACAGGAAAGCTAAGATGGGATTAAAGTCTAAACAACCTCCTTCAGCCCAGCAACAAAGTTCACATTTTGGTTCCTATTTGGCCCCTGTGTGTGTCTCAGCTGGCTCAGAATTATCAGCCTTGAAGGCCCCAGTACACAGACTGATTGCCTGAAGACACGGGGGAAAGACTGAACTTATCTCTGGGAAACTTTGAGCTGGAGAGGATCTCTGGAGGAAGTTAATCTGCCCACTCCTTGAAGACAAGACTGAAGCCAAAACATGCCAGGAAGACAAGGAGTTCCTTTTGCTCTAGGACTTGGGCAGGAAACGAAGAACTACTTCATAAACCACTCACTTACCCTTCCCGCTGCATGCCCCCTCAGTTCACTCTCCACTGTGAAATGACATTACTCCAGGCTGAGTGGGGGGTCTTAGCATCCTTCACCTTTGACCATAAAGCACATTCTTATCCCCCCAAGTTCCTTTTTTAGCTAATCACTGTGTATTTACAGTGAGTATAATTATACCTAATTACTTAATTAGCATGACTGCATGCAACTACTAACTTTGAGTATGTGATTATAGCAGTGAAGCACAGAACAGATGAGGTCCTGATAATCAATAGGAAAGCAGGTTGTCTTGACCCAGGGAGGTGGGTATGAGTCTGTCCCTTTGGACTAGTTGGTTACAGATTTGAAGTCCATGCTTGGGGATGTCTAGAGTTTGGATAACCTAGGGGAAAAGACATTCTTTGATTTTTTTTTTCCTGGGATAGGAAAAAATGGCAAAGTGTCAAACGTGGAGTGTCAACATCTGGGGGATTCAGAAGTCAGTGTCCAGCAGAGGTTAATCTGTAGGGACTGAGATCCTCGGGACAAGCTTGTGAGTATATCTGAACTCACACTTGTGGGCCTAGGACTTGTTCCCTTAGCTCCTAAGACATTGCAGTCTGGGGTCACCCAGCTCTTTCTAGAAAGAAAAGAAACTGGGAAAATGTTAAGAGCAATCCTTTCCTCCAGAGACCTTGGACTTCCCAAACCTATAATCACAGAATCCTCAGAGATTTGCTACTTATCCTAATTGGATCTGAAAATGGGATTGGATCTGAAAATGGGGCCAATCTCAACGATGTTCTGTGAAATCCTGCCTAATAAGCAGGACCTGGAGATACCACTAAAAAAAAAAAAAAAAAAAAGGCTGCAGCTAAATAATACCACTACCTACACCAAGATTCAGCTTATGCTTCCCCTAAAGGCTACTGTCAAAATGCAATGACCAGAATAAAGGAGGGAACCCATTAGAATTCCTCATGCTTATACTGGTGCCATTTCTTTCCCAAATCACATCAGCCAAGGCCATGTCCTTCAACAGCCACGGGGAGTAAATAGGAGCTTCAGCATGCCAGTCATCCTTTCTCAGCTCTACACGCTACTGAGCTCCCTGACCAGCAGTGCAACCAGACCCTCTTCTTGCCATCAGGCCAGTTCATCCATCTGGGGAGTGGAGCTGAATGAAAACCTAAAAGAGCTTAGTCTGCAGTAGCAGCAGATGCTGCTGTTGCTGCTGCTACTGGTTCCAGGAGGGGCCTGTGCCTCCCAGACAAAAGAGCCCATTTTCCATATTTCATCTGCAAGTCCATTATGCTGAGCTAAGTGGCTGGGAATAAACACCCATCATTACCCTGCACTAAGTGATGTTTGTTAGTATAGAAGGTGACAGAAATCTATATCATGCCGATGCACTATTAATACTGCATTACGCACACAGGCTCTGTGCTCCCCATCACAGCTGGGAAACTGGCCTCAGCAGCTTCTCTTCCAGCAAAGGCAAGCTCCATGACTAATTGGCCCAGAGGAGAAGGAGACAAGCCCCTTACTCATCCCTGATGAAGGACCACTGGTACCAACTCCAAGAGACAACCCCCAAATCCAGCACTGCCAGCTCCTGTTCTCTGTACAGAAATTCTTGCCTTGCAGGATGATACACTGGGGTGGGAGGGTATATCAAATGCTTGCCCTAATGGAAGAGAGCAAGGCCAGACCAGAGTGATGCAAATGGTTGCACTGAGCTGAGGAAGGAATTCTATACTCTAGCCCCAGGGGCTGGTACTTAATAAGTAATTAGCCCTTGTTGACCAACTAAAGGGAAAAAAAGAGAGAGATGATAGTTGGAAGGAACCAAGAAAGATAGGGTTTTAATAATGTTAGTAGCATGGGGAACTAAGAAGGCCCCAGAGCAGAGCTAAAGGTTAGCAGGTTGGGATCTATGATGGATCCAGGGAAGGTGCACAAAGGGGTGGCCAGCCATGAGGTGGTGAAGGTCAAATATACCCCTGTCTTTGAAGATGTAGACACACACATGGAAAAACAGAGTCGGCATGGGGGCAGGCTGAATATGACCCCTGGGTAAGAAAAGGCAGTAAGACCTCAGTCACAGTAAAGAGGAAAAGGATTTGGATGTCTGGCAAGGAGAGGGACAATGATTGATTGAGGCTGGCACCACAGAGAATCACAACGATGAGCTGTGTTTGAACTGCTGTGAAGGTGCAAACACATAGGTCAGTAAATCAAGGGACCCCATGACCAAGGACATGGCAGAAGTGGCATGTGCTCACCACTGGTCCATGCAAAAACTCAATAGGAATTACACAATTATCAGTTGCTGGTATAGGTCAGAGCAGAAAAGAGAAAGATACATATGGTTACACACATGTGAACACAAACACGCACAGTCCACACAATTCAGAAAGTGTACAAGGAACAGTGCACACCCACAAGAGGCAGGAGCTGATTGGGGCAGGCCATGCTAACATGACATGTAATGGACCTGTCTTGGTATAGACACACTAGAAGAGGGCTCTAGCAATTTTTTAAACTAATCTAACCATATTCTGAACATACGATCTAGCAATCACACACCTAAGTAATTACACAAATGAACTGAAAACAAGTCCACACAAAAAAGCTGTTGAAGAATGTTTACACAGCTTTATTCATAATTGCCAAATGTAAAGAGCAACCAAGCTGTCTGTTATGGTTGCATTTCCTTCAAAAAGGAGGTATCTTGAAGCCCTGCTCCCAGTGCCTTAATATGTGAATTTAGTAGGAAACAAGGTCATTGTAGAGGCACTAATAAAGTCAAGAGAAGGTCACAGTGGAGCAAGCGGGGCCCCTGATCCAATGTGCCTGCTGCTCTAAGCTGTGAAGAATGGGGATGTGGCAGCAGTAAGCCAGGGTATGCCAAAGATTGCCACCGCATCACTGGAGACCAGGAAGAGGCAAGCACACTTGCCTTCCACGTTTCAGAGGACCCTGCCCACAGCTTGGTTGCAGACTTACAGTCTGCAAAATTTTTCCAGTTGTTTGAAGCTACTCTGTGACACTTTGTTACGGGGGCCTAAGCAGATGAGTGCACTGTTCTTCGTCAGGTGAATGAATAAGAAACTGTGGCACATCCATACAGTGCAGAATTATTTAATAATAAAAAGAATAAGCTACCAAGCCACAAAAAGACATGAAAGAACCATAAGCATGTACTGCCAGCGAGAGAAACCAACTTGAGAAGGCTATCTACTGCATAATGCCAACTATATGACATGTGGAAAGATAATACAAATTATGAAGACTGTAAAAATATCAGTGTTTTCCAGGGCTGACAGGGATAGGTGAGCACAGAGTATTATTCCTTTAGCTTCTCCTGAAGTTACTCTAAGTGTTACTGTATAACTTCCTACTGTTCCACACCAAGAGCAGACCCTACTGTAAACTCTTCACTTGCATTAACAATAATTTCTCAATAGTAGCTTGTCAATTATAGCACCAGTACCACACTGTAATGGTTGATATATTGTGTCAACTTGAGAAAGTTCAGAAGTTTAAGTGACTGAGCAGGGGGGCAGGGTCCTTACTTTGTAAACATCCCCACTCTGTGCAAGAGGAGGGCACCAGAGATGGTGTGAGTGCTACACCAACCCAAGGGCAGGTAGCCTGCATATAATATAAGGGAGGAAAAGCAGCTTGCTCCCACGACTTTGGTTCTTGCTGCTTTCGCTGCCTTCTGCCACCTTGAACAGTTGCCCCTCTGCCACACCACCCTGCCTTGAAGCCAGCTGATTATGGACTGAAACCTCCACAAACTGCGATCTAAATAAACCATTTCTTCCTTAGTTTTGGGAGTCTGGTGTTTTGTCTCAGCAACAGGATAAAAAGGAACCAAGACATACACTAATGCAAGATTTAATAATAGGAGAAACTCTTGGGGTCAGAGAATGGAAGGGAATAGATGGGAATGTTAATCTCTGCTTAGTTTTTCTGCAAACCTAAAACTGTTGTTAAGAAGAGGGGAAATGGCACCACTGTAACCAGATATTTTCTTATCTGGACAACTATAACACTTAGGGTCTCAGTATGGGGACAGTGCAGACAGTGTGTAAGCCTGACCAAGGATGAGCCAGTCTGGTGACAACAGCAACCTCTCGGAAATCTTGAATGTACTATACTGAAGCCACCTTTATTCCAGAAATGGGGAGAATGAGACTACAAAAACCACAAAAGGCTATCCTTCTTCCTCCAAGGCCACCTCCCTGAGTTCGAGAGACCTATGGTGATTGTGCAGAGTCCCTGGCATTCTAGACAGTGTGATCTGTTAGGAAAGATGGGTGCCAAGGTCAGCAGGTCTGAGTGTATATCTCAGCTCCATTTTAATAGCTATGATCTGGAACAGCTCAATGAAGCTTGCTGAACCTCAGTTTCTTCAACAATCAAATGGGAGAAGCAGGTCCTCCCTTGAGAATCAGTTATAGACCACATGAAAGGAAAAATAATATACATCAGCCCTATGCTTGGCCCAGAAGGGCTATGTACGCCAATCAGGCTCCTTTCCTTCTCTGTAAATCTCTAGAGATCCTGGGCCTAGAGCCATCTATGTTAGTCAGCTTTCCATTACTATAGCAAATACCTGAATTGACCAACTTACAAAGATAAATCCATTTCTTTAAGCTCACAGTTTGAGGAGTCCTAGGCCATGATTAGATGGACCCATTGCTATGAGCATCTGTTGGGGCTTCTGGGTGGCAGTGAGGTAAGACATGGCAGAGTAAAATTGCTCAACCCATGACCAGGGAGCAAAAGAGAGTGAAGAAGGGGCCAGAGTTCCTCAATACCCCTCAAGGACAAAGTCCCAGTGACTTAAAAACCTTCCACTATGTCCCACCTCCTAAATGTTCTACCATCTCTCTGTAGCACCACCCTGGGGCTAAGCGTCTAACACATGTGCCTTTGCGGACACTCAACACCCAACAGTAGCCCCATGTGACACGTGCTAGTTAGCATTTTTGACCTTAGTTCCAAGTTGTGCTTTCTGTATAAAATAAAGAATTATGACATCTAAGGGCTAACCTAAGCATAAATGGAAAATCAAGTTTGGGAAACAGGACATATTTGAGAAGTGGCAAGATGATCCAAGACTTGCCCCTAAGTCATTCAAAATGGGTACTTGGCATTGACTGTGAGCCACAAATTATAAAGACGAAAGGAAATGTTGCCTTGGAATAGTGTGGGTCTAGGAGCAATTCACGAGAGACTGGAAATGAGCCAGGGGTTAAAGGACGGAAAGGTGTAGAAGGAACAAAATGGTACTGAGTGGGGCCAGGAGAAGAAGGAGAAAAGATTATCAGATCTACATAGAAATTATACTAAGGTAGCATCTGGGGGTTGGGCATTGGTGATGTGGAGAGAAGCAATAAAGGCCAGTAAATCATTAGGTGAGAGTAGAGCATGCAAGGCCCTGAGAGGGGGCACAAGGAACCAGGGGGCACCATTCTGGCTCAAGGATCAGCTCAGGTTGGTTGTAAACCCGAGAGAGTAGTGACCATATGTGTCTAGTTCTTCATTGCTCCCAGAGTCCAAGGAGCTTGACACAAACCCTCACAGGGAATGTGTAGAATAAATGATGAAAGAAAGTCAACTCAGCACAAGGGACTTGGATGTTAAAGAAGAAAAGACTCAAATGCACATAGTCCACCTCTGAAGAGAGACCAAGAATGGAGAGCTGGGAGGGGGGTGATTCTAGGAAGATGGAACCAGACAGAAATGGAGCTGTGGGTCAAGGAACTGCAAGAGGGTTGTGTTGAGCAGGCTGACCAGGATGGGGAGGAGCAGGCAAGGAGAGGCTGACCCTGGGAAGGTGGCAACACTACCTGGGGAGAAAAACAAATCTCAATCCCTGAGGACAGAAGGAAGAAGACATGGAGGGGAAGATACATGTAGCTCCCCCAGATACCTTCTGCTTTCTCAGTCAAGGGAACTGGTTTTGAGAAAGGGGATGAACAGATAATCAAAGAGAGCTAAGGAGCCTTGCAAATGACCTGCTGGAAAGAGCCAATGCATGACTCTCAAGACAGCAGCAAACAGTCCAGCCCCAGCGCATGAACCACATTATTGCAGCCCAGAGCTGTCACAAGGGTGACAAAGGCAGCCAAGGGCCCAATGTTGTTATATACATCTTTTACCTTTTCTCGAGTAACCTACTGTGATCCCTTAGTGGCTCATTTTCTAGGACCTAACCCAACGTCTAAGACTCTGAGTCATGTAACAAGTTATATCCATCTCCTGATGCCATTCTGGAATCAGAAAGCATTACATAAATAATGAGGGAGCTGGCCTTATCAGTCTTAAGTTTGGGTACACATGACCAAGTAGCTTCATCTTTATTTAGTTCTTTCAGAAACACTGGAAAGGCTGACTAAATGCAGAACAAAGACAATGTCGAGTGCAGAGTGCTTATTGGGAACATAGGTGTGGGGATGAAAGCATCTGATAAGGATTGTACCAGGTGATCTCTAAATACCCTTGCAGCCTGGTAGCCAAAGGAAAATGCTACGAACCAGACTGAAGACAGACAGAAAGTGAGAAACAAAGAGAGCACCAGCACCCTAACCATGCTGGTCACCATTCAGGATAAACAAACATATGAGTGAAGAAAGAAAAATGCTTTGTGCATAATCCCCAGATGAGGGGCCCAGGGAAATGATGCCTCAGGTCAGACAGCTCCACATCGGTGAAATTCATTCCCATGTGATACATTTTAAAGTAGGTCAAGGAATGGAATGAGATGGGAGAACTATGGAGCCCACAAGTTGGGTATTTTTCCTCTCTGAATCCCCAGATTCTTGTCATTCTTCCAAAGAAGAGACTCCAGTCTTGTGTGCAGTATCTGCTCATTTATGTGCCAAGGCATACATGGCTTTAATTACATATGACTGTGTCTCATCACATAACCCCGAGTGAGTTAGTTCCCTGGACTGATGAAGCACTGATGAACAGAGGTGAGGCCTGCTGCTGCCTCATCTCAGCTGGTAAATCCACCAAAGGCACCTGGGTGCCCCATTCAGCCCCTGTCTGTGTGAGTCCCCATGGCTAGCAGAGGGAGGACTGACCAGATCCAGTGTAGCCACACCTCACACACTTTCTGCAAATGACCAGAGAAGCTTCTGTCTGCTGATAGGGCAAATGTTCCAGTGTCCTAAAAAGGATACTTTGCCTTATACTAGATGGTTATGACAGCCAGAGTTACCTCCTGGTCCTCTTTTGATAGACACTGTTTGCTTCCCTCCTTCTTCAAGACTGTCAATCATCTGCTTCCCCTCCATTGTCATGGCCTCCTCCCAATTACACAGATGTCTGGATCCCTACATACTTCTAACCAGAGGGCACTAGAAGGGAAGTTCTGCCTGCACCTGGTCTCCTGGTGTGGTGGTTTCTCAGCTCTCACTGTATCCTGACATTCAAGGACACTTTGTGGATTCCGTGGTCCTCTACACACCTCCCAAGTTACCATGGCAACGCTGAGTCTGATGGCCGAAAGAAAACTAAAATGTGTCAGATTCACCCCATCCAGAAGCCGTGCTGAAGCCTGGGATCAGGAGCTCCACAGGACACAAGCACAGGGCTCAGATCCTATTCTGCACCCAGAGCCCAGTATGGCTGCTAAGGGGATACAGGCGAC
>RJWM01012150.1:0-50970 GCA_004363535.1 Dasyprocta punctata | reverse complement strand
GAAAGGAGACCCAAGACAGGTGGTTTATCTTCACCAGCTGAGGTTGCTATCACAAAATGCTATAGATCGGGAAGTCTATACACAAGGACATTCTTTTCTAACAGTTCTGGAGTCTTTCAGTGTGTGAGGAGTCAGCCAGAACGGTGAGGTTCCAGTTGGATTCATCTTCGAGGCTGCAGATAGCCCCTTCCTGTTTTGCCCTCCATGGCAGAGAGGCTATGTGAGCTCCTGAAGGCCTCTTTCTGATGGGTACTAATCACCTTCACGAGGCTCCATGCTCCTGACCTGAGAGCATCCTGAAAGCCTCATCTCCAAACACCATCAGGTTGGGAGTGAGGAATTCAATATATGAATTCAGTGTTAACACAGTCAGTCCATGACAATGACTAATTGCAATATTTGGTACCTATATTTGATCTTGGAAGATAAAGCCACATTGGTAAAACACTGGTAAAATTTGCATAAAGTCTGTACTTTCGTTAATTGTACTATACAAATAATGATTTCTTAGCTGTGGAAAATGTGCCATGCCAATGTAGGGTGTTAACATTCAGAAAGCCAGATGAAAGTATGTGGGAGTCCAGACAGGCAGCTTAGAGCAGGTGGGTGAAGGATGCATTTCTTTACTAGTTTTCAATTCATAGTGATGAGTTAACAAGCCTGTTTCCTATCCCGGAAGCAAACAGGGAGAGAAAGTTTCAGTGGAAGATGACAGAATGATTACTTGGCATTTGTTTGTTTGTTTGCTAGTTTGTTTTCAAGACAAGCAATAGAGACACAGATCGTTCAATTAAACAACTACTGAGAATTTACTCTGTATTCAATTACGATCAAGCCACAACCTTTTAAACTGGAACTGATGAACATTAAAGAGTCCTAATAACAGAGATACCATGCAGAATTATTTCTTGCCTAGACCTTAGCAGGGTATTTTTTTTAATTTCAATACAAAGTTCTTATAAATGATAACATATTAAGACAGATTGTAGAAATACAACTCAAAGATGATCATATAATTACTGGGAATTTATACAGGATAAGGAATTCGGTTTATTAGGTGTCTGTGAAGTCATCTCTTGTTTTTGACTGGGGAGCACAGTTCAGTGACTTCTTGTGGCATTAGTGGTTCTCCCTCCCCACCTTCAGGGAGTTGCTCTTCATTCACTTGCTGAGTTTTTGACAGCTCTGCTCTCCCCACGTCCCTGTCCCTAGGTTTTCACTCAGGTGAGACAAGCAAAGTATGACACCTCCCTTGATACCTACTTCCTGACACACAAGGGTTCTACCTAGTACCTTTCTCAAATACAGTTAAAAAGAGGGTACAGTTTTTCCCACGCATTGTGACCAAGAAGCAAATGACCTCAGTCCCATTGGTGGTCATGTCTCCAGATCTGTCAGGTGACCTAAGAATAGACAGCCAAGATGAGTTACAGAAAGAAGAGCCTTGGAAAGAGCATGGTGATTGCTAGGGTTTGTGTTTTCTCACATGCAGACCCTGAAGCCAGGATGCCAAATGTTATTGGTTCATTTAGAAAGTCTTAGAAATTCAAATGTGGAATATAGAGATGAGACCGATAAGGAAATCCATAAGGGTAAATCACCAGTTGCAACTCAGTGGTAAAAAAACCTCTTGATTCTATCCCCAGTATTATGAGAAAAAAACAGTTCAGCAAACCAGTTACCACTGTGGATCCAGGATACACTGTTTTTTTAGTATAAAGTGCTGAAAGATGTATTTTTTGAACTGGAATGCATGTGTTAGTATTGGGGTGCTTCACAAACAGAAGATTGCTTGGTATGGACGGCATCAGGAAAAGGAGATCCAGCTGCTGGATTCCAAATGTCATGGTCTCAGACTTGGCAGGGAACATCCGTCGCTTTAAGAGTCAATGTGTGCCTTGGCCCCAAGAACCTGGCTCACTGAATCCAGAAGCCCAGGCTTTAACTCTCTCTCTGTCTTCTCTCTCTCTTTCTCTCTCTCTCTCCCTCTCTCTCTCCCTGTCTCTCTCTCTCTTTCTCTCTCTCCCTCTCTTATCCAAATACAAATACTTCTCTCAGTAGTCCCAACTTTTTCTTGCTACATTAGATTGTACCCTCTGAAGAATCTTTCTTATGCATCAAATAAATTCATCAAGGTGGAAGCCCTTTATGAATTGGTAGTAGCTATGAAGGTTAATGACTAAGATCTAGGAAAAGGCCACATGTGGCATTGCAGATGTGGTGAGAGAAGTAGTAAGACCAGGTTTGAATGGCCCCATTTTGGATATGGAGCAGCTTCAAAAACAAACTATAGAGAAAGGTACAGAGGCTGCAAACAGAAAAAGGGGTTTGCAATTGTTGAACTTGAAATGGATCTGTCAAAGTGTTTGTAGAAAACCACTGACCAAGTAGTTTATCAATTCTCATGTTCAACCTACACAAGTGTTTCATGCTCTGCAGTATCCCAGTAAATGCTTCAGTTAATTACCCACTAATTATAACATCGCTGAATGGCTACACTGAGGCAACCATATAATTATGGAGCAAAAAGCTCTGAGCAATTACAAGGCTGAGCATATTGGTTGATTACAATAAATCCCCAGCTCATCGTTGATATTTGTCACCTGCTTAATGTTGTTAATCTTCAGATGCATGTGATAAGCCACGTGCACCATTTTTTTTTCCACAGGCCTTTGGAAAGAAAACCTAATCTGAAGCATAGACACTGTGATAGTTAGGCTTAATTGTCAACTTGGCTGGACTGAGTGGCTCCTAGAAAGGTGATTGGTTCATGGAGGCAATACACTCACCCGGGGATTAATCCACTGATGTTCAGTGAATGTATGTACTGTGAGGAGGAAGCGCCTAGTGGGTAGGTGACTAGGAACATAGCTTTGAAGGCCCTCTTCTCCTGTTTTCTGCTTCCAATCTCCAGAACTAAACCCCTTCACTCTGCCTTATTTTCTATAATGATATTACTGCATTGGAGCCAGTTGATTATGGACTGAATCATCTGAAACTATGAGCTCAAAATAAATTGCTCCTCCTTTAAATTAGATAGGGTATTATGTGTTTTGCACTAACAATGGGGATGCTGACCAAAGCAGACAAAAATATATATGCAGTTTCCTTGCTGAATAGATGACGTGTTCACTTCTATTTTCTAGCCAACACACAGCTCCAGGTGGTCTCTGTGACCCAGGTTTTCTTGTCTTGGAGGGGAGACCTATACAGCAAGTGAGAACTGGTAGAAACAAGTATGAGATGTTATGGCAGCCTAGTGGTACCTATAACTTAACCAGACACTGCCAAATTTCCAGAATGGCTTCACAGAGGAAGTACTGCAGAGATCTAGTTTTGAATAAAGAAAATGCTACCAAGTGTAAAGGGATACAAGTGAGTCTCTGAGAATAAAAGTTTTTCATAAATGGTGTTAGCAAATCCACAAAATGCATGCAGAAACCACCATTACCTCTGTTGCATTCCCTGGAAGTAGTACGATAGCTTCAAGTAAAAAGAAGCAGCAATCTCAACAGTTCTGAACAAGGGCATACTTAGTATGAGGAAACCGCTGTGAATGCCTACTTTTAAGTAGTTTAATTCTCTCTACTGAAACCAGTTTCCCCAAGCAACCTCTTTTGTATTTCTGGAACCATCTTACCTAAGAGCTTCCCTTGGCAAATCCTATAATTGACTTTTATCCTTGGAACAACAAAGGAGCCTTGAATTATCCTTGAAAAAAAATTCTAATTAAATAATTGTAGAAAAGTTACTTTACATCCTCACATTGCTCTCAACAGAATTATTCTTAGTCCCTTGTCTTTCCAACAAATACTGAAACTTATAAAAGTGCCTTAGGTAATTTACTGTAATCATTTTCTTAGAGACAGGTTGTAAATATTTCCAAACACTGGATTGACATTTTTGATATATGGTATATGGATTTCTCTGTTTTGTTTTGTTTTTCTTAGATCCTGTAGGCTAAAATCAAAAATTCACCTACTATGTAATTAATATTTACTTTTAATACATAAGATTGGCTTGTGATTATTTCACTGAAGAAACTGAAAATTAGTAATTGAATGCATTACATAGCTCAGAGCTATGTGAACAGACTTCTGTTTAGTACCATGTTTCTCTTTCCAGCAAAAAAAATATATATATGAAAAAAGAAAAGTGGCAGTCAATTTCCTCTGAGACACCATGACAACAGTGCTGTACTGTGATTTGCACACAGTGACATTTAATAAGTGCGTGTTGACTGACTTAGAAATTTGACACATTACCTTGAAAGAATTTTGTCTGTGCTTGTAAGAGATTAGATCAGAGGCCTGGAAGGCAAAACACTGGTGTAGAACTCTGCACACAGTCTAGGTCTCCTTTTTTTAAGATCACCCGTTTTATTCTTGCTCTCCGCAGCCTGGCAGGGGAGAGTAAGTGCTCCTCATCAGGTGCTTGCTGGACCCAATTCTCTGTTGACTCCTGAAGAGCTGTTGCTCTCCACAGGACCACAGAGCTGTCCTTTGAAACCTGATCATTTTCAGTTACAGGGGATCTTCGAGGAAGTCAGAGTTTCCTTAAATATCACTCTATTGTCTTAGTGACAGCTCTTGCTGACATTGCCAGATGCGTGTCACTTCCATAAAACTACAAGGAAGAGTGAAGGGTTTACCATTGTTTCATCATAATCGAGACCTATGAACATCTTGTAAGTCAATCTTGTGTCTAGTACAGTGTCCTGACCACTCTAGGCACTCCTGAGTACATTCTTACTAATTTGAATTTTTGTATTTCTGGCTTCTCATTTTTATCAGTGAATTTTAAATTATGATCACTAGATTTTCTACTATATATGCTCTTATACTGTTAATTCAGTAATTTGTTAATAGTACAGATTAATAAATTGCACCTATGACATGTAAAATATATTTTTAATATTAGCAAACAATACCCTGATCATTATGTGATTACTCAACATAACATACTCCACACTCCTGCTAAATACCAAAGTATTTTTGATGGTTGAGAACGCTCCAGGATTCAGCTTCCCTTTTACCAAGTGGGAATGGAGTGAACAGGATGGTGTGGAATAAACTTTGGATGGTGAAGCTGCCCACACAGGTAAGGAACTCTCATCACTGTATAGGACCAACAGGGAGGATGGTGGAGAATGGTGCCAATCTATCCTATTTGAGCCGCTTAAACAGCTAAAATGATGCCCAGCTTTTTAAGATGAGGTGGGCAATGCTTCAGTCAAAAGTGATGATAGATCATTTGTCAGTTTACTACGCCCAGAGCCAACTCTAGGTGTTCTGTGAGGTCACTCTCCAGTGGAGCCCTCTGTATCATCTTTCCAGAGAGTATTGCAGTGAAACATTAACTGGGTCAATCACTGAGCCTTTGGGCCACTGAATATGTTCAACTTTTCCCAAGAAGAACTTTGCGGAAAAGAAAAGGATTAGATAAAGATGATAATTGGTCTCTAATAGAGATTTTAGCTTCAACGTGAGTGTGCAGGGTGAGTGTTTAGTGTTCCTGGGACTTTTATCCTGCATGGGAAATCTCATCCTTTCATTTATTTTTCTAACTGCATATCATTATAACGTATTACCATACCTTGATATTACTGTGTCTCTAGTAAATATAATGACCTAGGGCAGGGATGGCGAACCTTTTAGAGATCAAGTGCCCAGCCTGCATCCAGAACCCACTTGCCTATTACAAAGTGCCAACACTGCAGTTAAACCTGAGTATCTGATGCTTGGCTGCCGGGGCAGTGCCTGGTGGCTTGGCTCCCCTACTGACGGAGGGGCCTGTGTCCCTGCTGCACCATGCTTACCATAAATGTGCCACCACTATCCTAAGGGATGGAAAAGTCAGAGATGTGGAGAGAAAATAATGATTTTTGTGCTCAAGAATGAAACCCTCTTGGATTAGGGGGTACCACTGGTCCTCACCTTTAATTTGAAATTGCTGCTTTATGTGTTTAGATAATTTCTAGAACATAAATTGGGACCAGTGTAGACCTGAGGGTTGATACCATGTTTCAGTATCCCAATCATGTGACATTCTAGTGTCTGGAACTTAGCTTATTGTGAACCAATCCAATCGACCACTGTATCAAGGTAATTTATTGTAATCTTGAAGGATATTTTTGAGATTTTAAGTTTCTTTCAGTTCTTGAATGTGTATCTTCTCAATAGGAAACCCCACATGTGCTGGAATTTCAAATTCTCTGTTCTGAGAGTTACTATATTGCACAATGAATATTGAGGGGAAAAAAAGATTTTTTTTCATTTAAGAAGAAGAGACTATAAAAATGTTAGGAAAAGAGAATCAATTAACAAAAAATAGAGAAGACTGTCTTTGTTTGAAATAAGGGACTCTCTTGGCTGTGCCAAAGGAAGACATACAGTCACTGCTCAACTATCTTAGTAAATGGCAAAAGAAATAAGGGGTCTCCATGCATTTAAATCCTAACAGTTGACTCAAGACAACCTGGTCTTCACTTGAAACCAAGTTTGCTTTGTTGTGCATAAATATACAGGCTTATATCCAACCATAAGCGAATAATATCTGCTCTTCAACATAAGAACCGAGGCTTGAAGAAACATGAGATTGAGATTTGCACACAACCCTTTCATTAGAATGCCAGAAATTATAAGGAAGTCTCAAGTGTTGATATGACATTTGCCAAGAATATATCACTCTATGAAATTGAATTCTCCAGAGACTGACATAGCCTGGTTGAAATTGTTGGTCAACATGGCAATGGTCAAAGCCCTATATTGTCTGGTGGTACCTACACCTCTGTACGTGCACAGGCTTAAAAGATATGTACATGTTTATGTGAAGGCACTGTGAACACAGACACAGTATTTCCTCCATGCACCCATTCACAAAGTTAGAGCAGATGCAACCAAGACAGTACACAAAGCAATCTTCATGCTGGCCCTGACTGTGGTGAGGGTCATATCTATGAATACTGACAACTGTTGTATGTTCTACTTCCTGCTTGAGAGGTGGTGACCAGCAAGTCCTTGGCTAATGATTTAAGACAAGAGTAGCATGTGATCACATTGCTTCCCTTTCTACAGCAAAGATCAACACCTTCAGCCCTCACTGTCTGTTTCCCCAGACTCATAGCCTGCACGCATGCCTACAACACACATGGGCTCATAGTTGCAGAGATAGCAGGAGGGGTGAACCATAGCAATGAGTCTTGTATTGAATTTGAAATGTGGATGTGCAAAGTGGACAAAAAATATGCTAGACAAAATAGATGGCTCCACTTATTCTAGAAGAAGTTCAGAGTAGACACAGTGGCCCTTAAAAAAAGACATGAGATAATGCAGTGGGGTGGACTGTGGCAGAAAGCAGGGGAGGTTCAAGTATATTTACAGAAAATGGTACTTGAAGTGGTTCTTAAGTTAACAAAATAGTCTATGTAGAGATTATTATTACTGTACAGATGTCACTGGAGGAAATAGGTAGTGTTTCAAAAGCATATTTGACTATGGTAACTTATGATCCTGGTTTACTTAGGACTGCAGGTACTTTCAGGGTGCATGGCTTATAATATTAAAACCAGGACGGTTCTAAAAACCAACTTGTCCTACTCCTTCACCCAAATACCCATGAGATCTGTGGGTGATCTGTTCACTTCATCTCCTGAAAGTTTCCTTAAATTATCTACTCCCTTCTTTCCCCACATTGACATTCCTGTTCAGCATCATAATTTTTTGCCTGGATGACTCCAACAGCCCTCATCCCTTCCAGCTAACAGAGGGATCTCTCTAAAATGTAAGTCTGGCCATGTCAGTCCCCTGCTGAAAATTCTTCAATCACTCCTCATTCTTCAAAATAAAATCCAATTCCTTTTATTCCTTGACATTTAAGCTCTAGTGTGTTTAATAACCATGTGGGGGGGATCTCTTTAAAAATAAAACCCTCATTCATTTGTATGTTTAACCTGACAAGCACATGCTGAAGGCTTGCTTTATTTCAAACACTGTGCTAGAGAACAGGGTTAAGATGGTGAGACAATCAGGGAGCAGTCAATCAGGTGATGCAGGAAGAGATAGTAAGTAAGCATTGAATGTAATGTCTGGGATGAATAATACACCACTCAACTTTCACAGAAAACTGTTGTCAAATAGAGCCTAGAAGATGGGTACCATTTCAGAGGGTTTCAAAGGTAAGATGCTCTGGATGACACTTGGTCATGAAGCAGGGTCCTGTGTATACTTGGAGATCACAGTGCTCTAAGAAAAGGAAACAACTGGTATGAAAGTCCTAAGTTGAGAGAGTACTTAGTGCCCTCCAGAGAGAAAACTAGAAAGAGCTTGGAAAATTTGACAGCAAGTCTCATTTACTGTGAGGGTGAGCTTAGTGACAGCCTGTACTGAAAGCCAGAGGCCCACATCAAGGACTTTTTAATTTCATCTATGAGATGGTCAGCCACTTAGAGTTCTGAGCAAAGAGGTGATGTGATTTGCATTTTGTAAAGACCTCTCAGGGAATTGTTGCATGAAAAGACTATTAAAAGAGATATCACAGAGATGATGGTTATTGTGGGCAGAAAACAAAAGCAGTGTGGAATGCAGGAGTGTCAGAGGTCCTAAGTCTTGAGCATGCTACAAGTTTCTTCCCAGACCTCCTTCTGGCAGTCACACCTTACTACTTGGACACTCACCTCGCACTTCGATGAGTTGTTCTCCCTTCTTTTAATTCCTTTTCACTCCTCAGACAACTTGCCTTGACCTGGATAGCTCATCTTTTGTCAAAGCCTAGTAAAAGTGTTATCTTCTCAGACTTCTCAAGAAGTCTGTCAGAAGTCTAGGTTTGAGTTTGGTGTTCTTCCCAAGCTGCACTGCACCTATGCTGATTCGCACACTGGCCTGTAATTGTTTGTTGATGTGTCTGTTTATAACCATCTTGTGTTCACACGTCTTAATCTTAGACAGAAGCAACTGGCGCATAGTAAATACAAAATGCTGTATGTTGAGTAAGTGAAGGAGGGACTTTGCACATCAAAATGAAGAGATCCGATATTTAACCCCAGCTATAAATTAGAAAGGCATTATGAATACAGTGGTGTTTGAATTGGACTCATTCATTTCTTCAGCATGCATGGTTTAGGACTGACTATATGCACATTCTTAGCCAGATTTTGGAGACACAAGAATAAAAAGACACAATGCTGCTGGGTGCTGGTGCAATCAAGAACACACATCGCTTGTGACTGGAAGAGAGTGTTATCAGAAACACGTACACCTAGCAGGCATGGGGACTCACACACTGTGAAACAATTCCAGGTGACATATTGCAGAAAGCAGCTGTCCGTGCTTCAATGATCTAAACAGAATCAAGCCTTAAAAATTGTAAAACGCTGCCTATTCTAAAGGTTGCAGACAGAAATCATTTTGATGGGAACTATGGAAATTCATAACTAACTATGAAAGCTATGAAACTAAAAGCAGCGTAGGAAGAAGCTACAAAATAGACTGTAGGCCTATAACAAAAGCACCCATGCACCCGGTATAATCCCATATAATTGACTGCTGGTGGGAGATATGTAGAAGAGTTGTTCTTCGGGTGTAGACACAGAGCAAACCAGGTGGCTCATGGAAGACATCGCCTTCTTGTAAAAATAGCATAACATTGATGAAAAAACCCCAGTGTAACTTTGGCCAAGCCAAGATTCCTAGTGTGTGATGAGCCAACCAGAGAGACTTGACCTTTCTTTTTAAGTATGAACCATAGGGTTCTCTGACAACTCAGAACTATATATGTTTATATACACATAGAAAGGGGACTTGATCTTTTTTTGTTCCCAATGCAGCCGGGCCATTACTCATGTTGCTAAACAGCTTGCTGCTCACATAGATAGCTTAATTACTGACATCTAGAAATGCCATGGCCAACTATTCTCCTGGGGCTTTCTGAAAGTATTCAGCTACAGATGGGAGAAAGAAATTGTCGGCAGGATTAAGAACTGCGTGGGTTAAAAAGCGTCATGGCAATCGTGCCTGCTGCGCACAGCATCACGGCATCCTGCTCCTGTCTGTGGCTGCTAAGATGATAATTAATAGTGAGCCAGAGGGTGATTGCAACTTCTGAGAATTGATTATTGAAGGGCTAAAAATTCAGAGCATTGCGTTGGTTCAGAGCCCAGACTTCGGAGTCAGATAAATCTGGGTTATAATCATAAGCTCTGTGTTTTATATTAATAGGCCGTGAATTTTTAAAAACATTATCTTTTTAGTCTGTTTTAGTAATGTCATTTCATGGCAATACATGTTCTAGCAGAATTGATCAACTTTTTATATGTAACTGTAAAAAAAATAGCTTTAAAATTAAAGAGTTTCTTTAGCCTTATTTCTCATTTGTTTATAAGGTATAACATGTGTATGCTGAAATTACCCATATAGTATAAAGCAGTACTACTACTTTATTTTTTCTTTCTCCTTATTTCTTTATTCTCTTCTTGGAGTGGTTTCCTAAATGCAAACAAAATACCTAGAAGAAGACTCGGGGATAGAGGAATCTAACCAGTAATTAAATTTAGGCCTGTCACATTCAGGAAATGACTCTTAGAGGAATTTTTAAGTCTGTATCTTCCCTTTTTGTTTTTCTTAGACAAAAACCATCACCATTAATCAACCAACCATGACCTTATAGATTTTATACTAAACTTGTTCCTAAAAGGTAACTCTAGCTGTATTTTAGTACTGAGAAGGGACTTTATCACCAGTTTCATTTTTCGTGCTAGCTCAGATGTTCTTTATGATGTGCCATTGTGTTTATTTCAGATTATTAACCAATAGGATTTGTTATTCTTTGAGATGATGTAAGTGCTTCTTTGGTATTTTTGGAACTGTTTGTGTGATAATAGGAAAAATGCATGATAATGGAAGAGCATTGGATATAGGTTATAATAAAGTATTAGAAACAATCCTAACAATAAAACATGGATTTCAGTGCTTGTTATACACAAGATGTGTTGCTTTTATTATTGTAGTTAGTGAATATCACTGCACAAGACTTTTAAAATTTTCTGATATTTGTTAATTTTTGTATAGTTGAAATGCTTACTTGACTTAGCTGAGTCTTAGGAACCTCCTATAAAAAGGACGCATGTGGTATGATCAAAAACTATGGTGACTGCTCAATGGAAATTTTTTAAAAATTATATTAAACTTTTAATGGGAAAGACACATTGTCATTAACCACCCTCAAAATAGGTACTCTTGCTTCAAACACATTTATCCCATCATTGTTGACACTTTATGAAGCAGTTCTGGGAGGCCTTTTTCTTGTTTTTTGGTGGCTTTCTCAGTGTCCTGAATTAATTAAAAGCATTTATGGAAACTTCCATCAAATGAAAACATTACATGTGTCATCATCCCTCTTATCCACCTTATCTGGAACCACTCAACTTTTAGCTCCATCCCAAAGTCCAAGTAAGCATGAATGGTAAATAATTGAATCAGTTCAGGAATCACTGAGGCATCCATGACAGAGCAACTAGACACTTATGAAAGAAGACTTCCAGAACTGCTTCAGAATTTGCCAAGAATAGTGGGAAAAGTGAGTACTTACCAAAGAATAGATAAATTTAAATTCATCACTCTAAATATGGCATTACGGCCTGACACTGTATAAAAGTATATAAAACAAACAAAGCGATCAATGTTTTGTTTATAACTGTTTGCTTTGAGAGTATTTCTTCAGAATAGAAAAGTATCAAAAATAGGTGCAGAGGATAGAAAAGGAGAGAACTACAATCCAGTACTTAGCTTTTGGGTACAGAACTTTCAAGAGTTATGAATTTCAAGAATTGCATTTATATTTTGATAAGTTGTAAAATGTAAGGGAAATGATAATATGTGAACTAAAATGGAAGGAAACAATATTTAACAGTGAAAGAGTTTAGACATTGAAAGATAATGTAGTACAATTCAGCTAACTAGAAGAGAGAGCTTTGTGCTGTTAAGAGGACAGCTTGATGTCAGAGGAAAGATATTCATGGTGTTAATGGGTAAAATCCAAGGAAAATAATGAATGACCCAGGCATCAATCTATAGTAGACCTCTTCAATTACTTTTACCCTTCAAGTTGCCCCATCCCCCGCAAAAAATCATAACCTTAGTCCCATGTCCTTTCTTCCCTCTCAACCTTTCACTCTTCTGTCTCACAAAATGTTCACTGCAGCTACGACTTTTCCTCTCATTCACTCCTTAAAGCAATTCCCACCCCTTCCTCTGACCTCTCAGAAGTTGCTCAGCAAACTTGTGATTTCTCTGTGTGAAGTGTATATTCGTATATTCTGCTCTTCCCAGGAGTGGCACTTCATACTGCTGACCAGCCCTTCCTTCAAAATTCTCTACTCATCCTTCCATGGATTTGTCTTTCTTGATTATCCTGCATGGATGACAAATAAAATGCTCCTTGCCTTCATGCCGTATTAATGTTGCTATTTCTCCCAGTCTGCGTGTGAACTTCAACTCTTCTGAATCTAATTTTTGCTGACACATCTTTGGAATGATTTAAAACCAAGACTCTATAAAGGCTCTTAAACTCCAGCCCTATTGCACCTGTTGATTTCAATAAGCCAAAACTCTTGGATGATGCCAAGTTAGCATACCCCTTTGAGGTATCTCTTCAAGAAATGACACCAGTGATTGATCTGCTGGCTTGAGAAACACCCCATTTCTGTCTTTTGCATGCCATCTATGCAAAGCAGTGTTAGTTTTAGTTCTGAAAGATTTCTTGTCTCTCTCTGCTCCAACGCTAATTCAGAATGACTTCTCACCAGAATGACTTTCGGAGCTTCTTTCATGCAGACATTGTCAAAGTATGTTCTCGAAACTTCAGCCGTTTCCTAGACTGCTGTGAAAAGGGAGAGGAGGGAGACTTTCAGGTTCTTCATCTCTTGTTCCTATTTCGAGTCATCACACCTACCTTTATCCATCTGAGTTTTGAAATACAGTTTCCTTTGTACAATGATTTTTGCTATTCGGTATATCTAAATCACTCTTCTATATCTAATCCTTTTTCATGCTACAAGTATCATGCTAATGTGCAGATGTTATCATATTTTTTTAATAAATCCCCTTGGAATTAGGGTTTATTCAGGGAACTAGAGCCATATATAATAAAGATAAGATCTGCAGGGTATTTATTATAAGGATTAAACTTATGATATTACAGAAACAGGTGAGGAAGCCCATGGAGGTTGTTGCCTACAAATTTCACGGTAAGATGAAGTTGCTATAGGTCAGAAGCAATAAAACTCAAGAAGAAAAATTGGGGGAGATGGGGCCCCTAAGTGTTGCCCCTAAGCATGACTGGAATGCAGCAGGAAAGCCTCAAATCCACATCTGTCCTCATTGCTTTTAACTTTGACAACACACATGATCCACGTCCTTTTCCACCTGAGAAAGATGCTGCATGCCCCTTTCATCTCTAGCTCCACATAGAGAGACGCTGAAGGAGATTTGGGGTGCGGGAGTGGAGGACCTCCAGGTTGGCCTCCTGCCCTCCACCAACTATCCATACCTTCACACCAGTGGCAATGTGAACAAGCTCACGCTGCAGCCCCATGACTGACCTCAGCACTCTAGTGATGGTTACTTCATTTCTGCCCTTTAACATCTTAGTCAAATGGTCTTGGGGACCACACAAACCCAAAACATACAGAGCAGCAAACTCTGGGAGATACAGCTCCCTCATGGCTGCCTTGACATCAGAACCAACCTTCTACACGATTCAGTGGGTGCCCATATTTTTCAAGGAAAGAAATTCATACGTCTGAGGTGTCATTGAAAATATTTTATGGTTCTGTCTCAGTGCATGTGCCAGCATATTCTCTGGGCATGAGCCTATGTTCTAGATGTCACATGTGTTTCTACTTCAAAGGTTTACTTCACTTTTCCACTCCTTAATACATTTGTTCATACCGCTTCTGACCTAAAAAGCCCTTCTTTTCTTCAATAGAGCAGCGTTGGTCACCCTTTATAAGTAAATTACAATTACTCTAAAAATCCTTCCTTCACATCCCCTCTCAGGTGGCCCCATTTGCTCTCCCAGTATGAACCCCCCCCCCCTACAATACTCACTAAAACAGTTGTAATTGCCCGTAATTATTGCTGGAAATTTCTGTGTTACTGGCCCATATTATTCGTTGCACTTTAAACTCACTGAAGACAGGGAGTATGATCATGTACATTTGTATATATAAATACTTCAAGGAATACCATGGTCATCGTAAGTATTCAAGAAATAATTATTGACTTTATTAGCAAGTAAACTAAGTGAACGAATAAATCCATGAACACCTACAAAGGAAAGAAACAGAATAGAACCACTGCCACAAACTACTAATGATCAAGAATTGGGAGATGATTCCAGTGTGTAAAACCAGGATATCTCCTCTGAGATTTTTTTTTTTATTTATTTACTACCAGTTGGCAGTCCATCCCACACCTCCAAGATCCAAGACGCTTTTACTGAAAGGTGAGTTTATCTTTAGCAGCTCCTACAGGGAAGCTTCTTGCCTGTTGGTTCTCTGTTATTATCAGAAGCTTGTCTCCATATAATTTATTTACATGGACAGTTTCCAATTTTATATATGTAGCCCATTTATATGTCGCAAACACTCATCAGATGACAAATGTAAATGCAATATATTTTTAATATGATCACCAAGACCTCCCCCAGTATGGTCCCCACCAAGATTTTCAGCCTGATCAGCTTCCTCTCCCTTGTGTGTGTGTTAAGTTTGAGCAGAGCCACTGATGTCCTCGTCCTCATCCTCCACCTGGATACCTTTCCTTTGCTGCTCTCCTGTTGGAATCTCTATCAAGTCCCATCTCAAAGCTGCCTTCTTTACAAATCCTTAGTTATCCTCCCCCAATCGGTGCTGGTGTATTTCTGCTGAATCCTCATGACACTGCCTTGATATTGATTTTTTGCATGTTTGTCAATCTTCCTTTTGATTTTGAGTTATCATCGTCACTCTTTTCCTAATTTTCATCACTTCATTAGACGCTTTTAAATTCAGCATTGCATCTTTTGGAATCAAATAGATTTCTTGATTTAAATCATATGTTTTCAACTGAGAAGTTCCTCTTAAGAAAGCAGAAGCAGAAGCTTCCAAGTGAAGTCAATAGCTGTTGTTTACTAAATTTGGTGGGCAAAGCTAAGGGGAATTTTGCTCCTCAAGTCTGCAATGGTTCAAAAAGTTGCATCTTTAATGAGACAGAACAATTCAGACGCAGGTGCTTCCAGTGCCGTACTTTGAGAAACTGCCAGAGAGAACAATTGCTAAAGGGAGCAAGGGCAGGTGGTTACCAATGTGTAAAACAAACAATTATCCATAATTTAAATCTTAACTAGTTCTGGCTTCACACTCCGGAAAACTGTTCCAAGTACAGAAGTCATTAGCTGTGGGTAATAAAAACCTCATGATTGAAAAGTGAAGCAGAAAAGAATTATGCTGGACGATTGTTTTGCATGATGGGAGAATTGCACATGTGGAACAATTCTTAGTAAAAAGACTTTGGAGTGTGTTGTTTTTTTTTAGTAGTCTTTTCTTGAAAAAATAATGTTTTATTCAACCAATCATGTTGGCTTTAGGAATGGGATGCAGAAGTTTCTCATAGATACTATATGAGATACTTACTTGGATGTAGTTAATACAGTGTTAAACAATGCAGTATCACCATGGAGTTTAAGACATCTAATGTGCTGTAAGTGAGAAGAACAGTTAAATATATAGCAAATAACAAAAAATTTATAATTATTTATCACTTGCAAAGAAAGTATCTCATTCAAGTAGGCATTCTCCTTTAATCCTGTTCTGATTTGGTGTTATACAAAACACATGATATTAATTTAAAGTAAAATTAATATTTATATTATAAAACATAACATAAGGATTTCTAAAGTTTCGTAAGACCTGCAAAGCCTATGGGAAGTGGCGGATTCACACTAACACTACTGGCTCTAATTTTGTTTTCTCCATTTTCAGGGGACTCCAGTCTCAGTGCAAAGCTTTCTCCTTGACTTCTGGGAGCATCCAGGCAGTGCCACGTATGTGCAGAAATAGATTCTCCTTCATTCTGCACAGATGCTGAATTGCTTGGCATCATCTGGGTACCACCGTGTGCCAAGTTCCTATCATCTCTTGTCAGTCACCACTTAGTGTCTCCTTGTCCACCAGATGCTATAATCTCCTTCTATAGTGCAGTCATTGGCACCAGCACAATGCTAAACCTCCATAGGGTTCTTCATCAAAACTAGGCAAGCTGTCTTCTTTGGTTCATATCACATTAAAGTGAGCCCTGAACTCTCTTGTGTAGGACAAACATTTTACTGTATTTGCAGCTCTTTTGGCTTACAAACATTCTCATCTCATGGCACTTAATATGCACCCAAAGGTAGCTGGGCCAAGAAATTAGCAGGCGTTATACACATAAACCACTACCCTCCCTAAAACCTAAATGCAGAGTGGGAAGCTGATGCAGGATCTTCTCTTTCTTATGTAAAGAACTTCTCCTCATCCTGGATTATCATCAATGTCTAATTTTACTTATAGTCCAACAAAAACCACTGTTTCTTAAGAAAAAGCTATGTCGAATTTTTAAAGCTGAAATCTATTTTTATAGTGAAAACATAGTCAAGAGAGGATAAAGAAGAAAAACCAGGTTGTATTGCATAAAATATATTTATCGTATCTATGACAAACTAGCATTTTAAATACAAGCTTTCCCTGTGTGTGTATCTCTCACGCAAAAGTTAGATCAAGGGGCCTCTATACACACTGTCATCACTTGTGAGTTTGCTTCTTTAGATCTAAGTTTTCAAAACGTATCTACAAAATAGCAAGAATTCTCAGTGCATTGCCTGTTACTATATAATTCAGAGTTCTAAATCATTAGAGTATACAAAGTTTTGACTCCAGGCATAGGATTAGACAAACATAATTTAAATATTAGCTTCACCACCTCATAGTTATATGACTTAAGGTAATTAAATTTTAGACTTTGTACCCGGTTTTTATTATTTGGTGTTTAATAAAATAAATCTTATGTCCAATAAGTTCATGCTCAGGCAAGCAATAAGTAACTTTATTTTTATTACTTTTCTATATGGACTCTTAGTTTTATGCATGAGTCTTTGATGTCTTAATTGGTTAAAAAAAAAGAAGAACTGATATTAATCAGTTAAGGTTACTAAATGCCAATGATGATTTTGCCCATACAGGGTCTAATCAGGATGCCTTGAGACAATGGTTAAATGGTTTGCTACAGCTACAATTTTCTTTGATCTCTCAGTGCTAAAGGCAAAGGCTATTCTGAAGAGCCAGAAGATACCTGGCAGTTGCTACTCAGATCCCAGTCGATGAATGACTTTTTCTTCCAAAGATTGAGATAACTTTTATTCCATCCACATACTCTTATGCACTCTTCCTTTGCCACTAACCTTGATGATGAAGTGATTTATTTCCTTGAACATCTGTGTTTTATTATTATTATTATTATTATTATTGATAAAGTGCTTGCTGTAGGTAGATATTACCAAAAATAAAACTCTGGTGCCCATTATTTTCCTATAAAATTCATCATTTTAATTATAAAATTTGGACACTTAACTGCTATTCTGCTACATCCTGGGAGCCTAACATTATTGAGAGCCCAGCCAAGTGTTTTAGAGAAGACAGACATTCAATAAATGCTTGATTGAGTAGTAAATGAGTGGATGAATGAATTATTGAAAGCATCACAGGAAGTTCACTGTACTCACCCTCATTTGCATGAGATCACCTACACAGTCAACCCTGGCATCAAGAGAAGAAGAAAAAAAATCATGGTCTCAGTAGCTCATCCCTCCCCTCACTACACTGGGGTCCCTTGGGTTTCCCAAAGGATGCAATGAGAGGCAAAGTTGACTTTCTCCTTTGAGAATACCATGATTTCCTGAAGGGAATTGAAAGGGCCTCTTTTGCTGCCACCACTGAATATACAAATATTTTCAAAAGTTGAACTCACAGAAGTATTTCTCATGGGGGTTGTACATAAAACTAAACTCCAAATGTCGCCTCTATGCCGCAGCATGGACCAACTGTTCCCAGGGGATTTCTTAAATGTGTTAGACTGAAGAGTAGTGTGAAGAAGGCATTGACTGAGAAGCCAAATCCCACGGAAGAGTCTGATGGACATTTTGATTATTCCATAATGAAAGAATTCATCAAGAGCTTCATAAATGCACAGCTCGGATGATGGATTATATTTAGCAGAAGTAATTTCAGCAAAAGCTTTCATTTTTATTTAATTCCCAAAAACCCAGCATCTGTGTGATTTTTCAGGCAATGTTGCCATAATTGGTGCTATAAAAACATACAAATATTTTAGTATGTTCTTATCTATTAAAAACATCAAAATGAGCAATTGGGAGAGAAAAAAACACACATCCAAATATAACATATGATATATTATATATGCATGATAGTAATTTTAAAATAATATATATTCATTTCAATACATTTAGATTAATTTTAAGTCATATTACATATAGCTAATTAAAGAAATAAAACGTTCCTAAAATCTGAGGTAAAAGTCATAGAGATTCCTTGCACTTTGTTATAGTGAATAAAGTTGATTTTATAGAAGTTTGATATGGAAAAACAGATAGACAGATTAACAGAAGGGAAACAGGAAATACAGGCAGTGACAAGGAATGCATTCAGAAAGTTAATATGTAACACAGGATTTAAGCTAAGATTTTTCAAACTTAACATTTGGATATCTTTTATGGTATAAAAAGTAGAAGAACAATGCTGTATCTGAATCTTACCCCCATACAGTACTTAGATCAATTCTATGTAAAGAGTAGATTTTAATTGAAAAAATGCAAGCTGTAATATTGCTAGAACAAAATACAAATGAATTTTTAAAAACTTTTTTAGTCCAATAAGGTCTTTCTATGAAAGATATAAATCCCAGAAGGCAAATTGGCAGTTAATGACACATATAAATTATGCAAAAATTTTTAATTTATGCACAAAAAGCTTCAAGCCCATTAAGGCAAAATACGAATGATAAATCTCCTAAAAATATATTTCTTTTGCTTACATATAAATGCCAGATACATGTTCAAAGACTGACTTTTCTTAATATAAAAATCCTTTTCAAGATGACCAAAACTAAGATGCAAACAATTGTTAAAAGCAATAACAAAACTTCAAGCCCATTAACTAAGGCAAAATATGAATCACAAATCTGCTAGAACATATATCTCCTTTGCATGTATTTTGTATTTGCAGACAGAGACTGGCTAAATTTTCTTAATATAAAAATATTTTTTGAGATGGACAAAATTAGGAGGCAAATTTGTTAAAAGAAATAAGCTCTATTGCCTAGAAAATGGTTTTAAGATAAACAATTGACATACAATTAAGCAAATGCAAACGTGAACAGGTCTGGTAGCACATTCCACCACTGAGATTAATGAATGTTAGGAAATATTAATTTGCCAAACTCTCAGGCTATAATTTGTAGAATCATTTTGGAAAGCATCTTGATTATTCATCTGTTTATCATCTATCTGCATGTTTGTAAAGTCCTAAAATCCCACCAAATATCTATAAGAACATAAGCATTTTAGTACAATAAACTTTTGATCCTTATTATTTCCTTGACTATTATGCTTACAGTAACACAATTGTACAAAGACATAAATGGAAGACTGTTTGCACTGCACTCTTGGTAACTATAGAGACTGAAAAGTGAATTTCCATTCACCTTGTTAGATAAACTGACGGTCTTCCTATGTGTTTAGGAAGAGTTAAGTAATAAGAAATACATGAGAAGTTTCCTGGTTTTTCTTTTCTATTGTAAAACTATTTTTTATGTTTAATAAATATTTTCAGAAAAAAACTTGGATAATATGCAAATACAATTACTTCTGCAAAAGAGAAATAATTTTTATTAGCTAGAGTACACAATTTCTGTAAAGTTCTTATTGTCTTTAACTTCAAAGTGTGTAGTCAAAATACTGTTTGCCAACATTAATTATGTTAGTTCTTCATTTCCTATTCTTCTGAGCATAATGTAATGTAATGTTAGTGATCTGTAGTAAAATTAGACTAATTTGTTATTGTTGATATTCCATTTGGGCTTCAAGAAATGTTGTGAACTTGCAGTTCCTCTATCTTTCTTTTGCCTAGTTGGGAGTGACACTTTTACAATCTCTCTGTGTTCCCAGATGAAAACTAGAAACTCTCTTCTGCAATGCTTTTCAAGTGAGGTTCCTTTTACATATAAAGAATACACTAATAACAGATACTCAAAAAAACCCCAACTCATGAATATACATGAATAAAGCATATCTAATGCAATTGTTAAATTACAACTTCAGGAAGAGAAAAAATTCTAAGCATATGATACGGATAGCCCTGGTTCCCTTCCAGAGCTTCTAGGAAGCTCTTGCTTTGTTTCCACAATTTGATTTAAAAGATACGCCCGCCACATCTCAAATGCCATTCTCTGCTGCCTTTGTCGCCCCTTGGGCTCCCAATGATTCCCTCGACAGTGCTGTGCCTCCACCAACCTTGGTAATTATCCAAGCTTCCTTGAATTAAAATAAAGAAAATGGTAATTGAGGGAATGCGGTTCTACTTCGGCCTTCGGCATGAACTTGGTTTTCTTTGTAGGTGTCTTTACCATTCATTCTGTATCGCCATTGGTCTTTCTAACACTTGCGGCGCTTGAGGCAGGAATTTCTAAGAGGTTTGGAGAATCAAAGCAAGTGATTCTAAATCAGCTTGCACTGAGTCCATTTGGACTGTAATTTACAGATGTGTTCAGATTTTCCAAATTTACAGCAGCATAGATACAAGGATAGGTCTGCTTTGTATCTTGGTTTAGTTGTCACTTGTAAAACACACACAGTACCCCACGAGCAACAGAACGACTGGGAACACCTGACAACTGTTGAACAAACAGTAATTCATTAAAACCTTGGGGAAGTTTGCTCTTCGGCAGCATGAATAGCTTTGCTTTCCCTCTGGACAGAATGCTAATGCAGGCAGCCTGTGATCAAAGTGCCCTGGAAATGTACTTTCGGGACAAGCAGTCACCCCACACTAGTATTTCTGTTTGATTCTTTTCTTCAGTAGGAATGACATTTGCAGCGGAAGCGCACACACAGGAGGAAACTGACAATTTGGAACAAGGAAAGCAGGCAAGGCTGAGATGTTTTCTGATATCTTGATAAATCTAAAAGGTTTTTCTTTGTAGCTTAGCCTTTGCTGTAAAACCCTTTCTCTGTGGTGGGCAGATTGACTGGCTGGACAGCTTCGGCCTCCCCTTGCTGGCAGGAGCGTTTCTAGAAGTTGACAAGCAGCCCACACAATGTGGCTTGTGCCCTTATTCCTGGAGACAGACTGAAAATGCGTCGCTTGTTCCACTGCTCATTGTTGCAGCTGTTGCTAATGAGTTGCTGTTTTTTTTCTCTTTGGTTGCAAACTGAGACCCATGTGTGCTGCTAAGACACAAATATAGTTGCTTTTATTTTTCCAGGTATAGATTTAGAGAGAGAATGCTATGTGATCTGCCTATCATAATCCCAATTGTGGGTGGCTCGTGTGCGTGTGCGTGTGTGTGCGTGTGTATGTATGTGTGTGTGTGTAACTGATGCTAACTTTCCTGCTTAAAATAAAGACGTGTATTTAAAATTTTACCCAATCTGAACACCCCAATCTGACTTTTTATTTCATCCATAACATGAAATTCTCATTTGAAATATATTTAATGTATGTAAAAAAATTGTATTTTCGAAGAATAGTTAAAAAATGAGAGATGTTCATAATATACTAACAGACAGTATGTTAAAAAACAAAACTGTGGTCTGATTTCTGTTCAGTAAAATCATACATATTTATATTTATATTCATATTTATTTCTGTATTTTTAAAGTTAATAGCTGAAACCAAGAAGAGTCTAGAAAGAAATTCAAACATATAGATTCAAAAGATTATGCAGAGGAGACAAAGTAATTCAATAGAAAAAGAAAAATCTTCTTAAAAGAGTGATTCTCGGCCAGTTAGACTCTCACATGTCAAAAGTTAAATTTCAGATTTCTGTGATTATCTGCTTGTTTGATTTTTGTGAGACTCTTTTTGATTTATGTCTTGTACTGAGTAATTATTTTGAAGATAACAATACACAGTATAATTATTGTTACTCTATTATTTGGTTATGAAAATATGTTTTATTTTTTCATAACACAAAAAGAAAAAAGCTGAAGCATTTTTGATGCTACAGAACACAAAAAGTTAACCCAAAATGGATGATGAAACTTAAATGTGGAAATCTAAAACAATAAAACTTACAGGACAAAATCTTAGCTTGGTCAAAGATTTCTCAGATATGATGCAGAGAGTTCAAACCACACAACGCTGAAGAAATGGACTTCATCAAAATTAAAAACTTGGCTCTTGGAAAAACATTATGTAAAAGGTAAAAGGTCACAAATGGGAAAATATTGCAAAAACTGTATATATATATATATATATATATATATATATATATATATATATAAAACAACCCACTGAAAAGTGGGCATAAGATTGATGGACTGATTTCACTAAAGAAAACATCCAGACGACAAAGAAGCACATGGAAACATACCCACACATTTACTATTACAGAAATGGAAATTGTTACTTCAGTAAGATATCACTACATATCTATTAGAAGAGCTCAAACTAAAAGGAAAGAGTAACTGAGTGCCAAAAAGGCAAAGCAACCAGAACATACACATATTGCTAATGGGAATTCAAATGTTACTAGCTCTTTGGAAATACTCAGCAATATTGTATAAGGTTAAACTACATTTCCTACTAGGTGACACAGTAGAAACTGTATGCTAGATATTAACCCAAAAGAAAGATATATATCCACAAAACATTTACATATGAATGCTCATGGAAGCATCTTTCATAGTTACCAAAAATGAAAAACAATGCAATATCCATCAGCTGGTGAAGAGATTAACAGATTATAATCCAATAAAATTCTACCAGCAGTGAGAGAAAACAGGTATGGATTCTCACAGAAATGTGGATTCCTTTCAAAGGCATTATGCTCGATTAAATAAGTCAAATTCAAAAGGTCACACACTGTATTCTTCTGCTACTATGGCACCATTACAGTTTCTATCTAGATGTCCCCCATATCCTTATGTACTCATAAGCCTTTTGGGAGGTGACTTGATCCTGAGTGTGTGGTAATGGACGAGTCCACTGGTGGCTTCGGAGCTGGCTGTGGTTTGGGGAGGTAAAGCATGGTGGGAAGTGGTGGGTAACTGTGGGTGTGACCTGCAAGGATGTATATCCATCCCTCCTCCCTGGGTATCTGGCTGCATCCTGCCCTGCCTTGCAGTAGGCTTTTTCTCCTCTGCTAGGCCCATATTCCATGCCGCCATCACTTGGAACCAGCCACCTCTACAGACTGTGAGCTAAAATAACTTCCTTTAACTTGTGGGTATCTGCCATTTTGTCCCAGCAATGAGGATGTAAGTAAGGCAGGCACTCTAGAAAAGTCAAACCTACACTGAAAATAAGCAAATGAGTGGGTGCCAGGGGCTGCAGGGAAGAAGATGAAGTTGATAGGGAAAAGATGAAAAGATGCATTTGGAATTACGAAAACGTTCCATACTTTCAATATAGAATGGCCCTCTCATTCATGAATTTGTCAAAATTCATACAATAATCCATCAGAAAAGTACAAATTTACAATGTGAAAATTAGATCTCCATAAATCAAAACTGTCACGTTCATTTTTCCTAGGGGATATAATTTTCCTCTATTTGATGTTGTCCAGCTTAAAAAATAATTAGGTATGGTGACATTTCAGAGATGGAAAGGTGTCTTTATTTTAGGATTGTATAACCATTTCCTTCAGGGTAGACTTCCACAGTTTCGAAAAGTAAAAGGAAACTTTCCCTTGGTTGAATTCAGGAGATTTTTTTCTGTTTTATTTTGTTTTGTTTTGTTTCTGAGACCGAATCTCACTATGTAGCTCAGGCTGGCCTTGAACTCTTGAATATCCCCCTCCTTCAGTGCCCCAAGTGCTGGGATAAGAGTGATGTCCCGTAACTCTTGGCATGAAAATAGAAACTGAATCAGGCTACCAGGATGTAGAAAAGAATGATCATCCAAAGCCTATTATGTTTATTTTTATTTACGTGTTACTTTTTGTAACAGGGTCTCTTTAGCTTGCTCAATTGTCCATACTGGGCTCGAACTTCTGACCCTCCTACTTCAGCCTCTCAGAGTGGGGGATACAGCCTTGTTGCCCCACACCCAGATTCAGTAATATTCTTTTCAGCTATTCTATGTCAACCAATGGCTTCCACTATCATATATATTTTCTTAATTTTTGCCTCATTTTATTGAGTTATAGTCTCTAATAGTTTCCTATAATAGACTATATGAAAAATAATTATTTGAATGCTTGCATATCTGAAAAAGTCCTGGTACTATCTTGACCTCTGACACAGTTTATCGAGATATAATATAATTCAGGGATGAAATTATTTTTCCTATGAGCTGACCTTGTCCTACTGTCTTCTAAAAATCTGTAGTTCTCTAGAGAAGCAAATTTTTCCCCTTACACAGTTTTCAAATTCTTATTTTATCTCTGGAATTCTAAATTTTCATGAAGGTTTGCCTTCCTGTGGTCATTAATTTTTTTCTATTCTCTATGCTAAGCACTGACAGGATATTGTCAACATGAAAAAATGGTGTCTTTATAAATCTAGAAAATCGTTTTCTCAGATAATGTACCTTCCATTTTTTATTCTCTCAAAAGCTACTCTTAGACTGAAATTGTAAGTAATAAGTTGCAATATTTCCTCCCAGCTTCCATGTCTATCTTTAGATGTTGGAGAATTGCCTTCAATTTAACCATCTCATCCCACTTATTTTCTTTAAAAAAATCATGTTTTCCAAGAGATGTTCTAATGTCTTTTTTGTTTACTCTTGCTTTCATATATTAGATTATCTCTCACCTCTGTCTCTCTCTTTACATTAAATTATAATCACATAAAATATGCAAATTTGTTTTAAAACAATGTTTAATTTACAGGTCTAAGAAACTTAAGAAAACTGAATTAATAATAACACAAAAATGTCCAGAAGTAAAGTCAGCAACCAATTTTCCAAAATGCAACAATATGGTGAAAATATGTAAGATAGCCAGAGAAAACCACAAGGAAAGAGCAAGAGTAACAACTGACCGCACATCAGAAGCATGGAGACCAGAAGGTGGGGAAAAGGCATCATCAACCTAGCAAAAGAAAAACTTACACAGAAATAATTTTCAAGATAAAAACTATTAAAAAAAATGTCCAAGTATAGTCATTATAGTCTGGCCTTGTCTATAATACTAAAAAAAGATCTTAAAGTTGAAAAGAATAAAACACCATGTGATAATTCAATATATAAGCATTTTCCTGTCTGTTTTCTAATAACATCTTTCCAAGTTGGTATCATACTAACGTGTAACATAAATGACAATAACCCAAAATACTGAGGGGGAAAAAGAGAGAGTGCAGCAAAGTTTCTATATTTAATTAGCATTGTTACTATTGTTTGGAATAATGGGTGATAAGTGACAATAATATATTCACTAGAGCAACACACAAGAAAACAAATTTTAAAATATAAAAAAGCAAAGAAAAGGATTAAAAAAGTTTACTAAAATGTTTGTTGAGCATAATGAAGACAATAAAATGGGAAAAGAGACAAAACAGACCCTTAAACATACAATGATAAGGAAAGCACCATATTTCAGTGTCAGTATAAGGGTTTTAAATATTTCAAACAATAAACTACAGATTGGTAGATGGCATTTGCTTAGAAATGTAATAATCTGTTGAATGTGTATGCAAGAGACACGTTTTCAACTCAAAAACACGAAAATGCTGAAAATAAAAAAGATAAAGGATAAAAGATGAAGAGAATAACCATAAGGGTTCTAGATTACTTATGTTTGTATCAAAGCAAGACAAGAAATATTACTAGAGACAAAGACACACTTTTCACAAAGCAAAATTATTGATTCACCAAAGAGATACTATGGCTATAAATGCATACACACACATAAAATTGGTACCTCAAAAATCCTGTAACAAATTGATGGAATTGAAAATATGTATATCTTTCAATTCCATATACATATATATACATATATACATTTACATACATATTTTTTAAATTGTACTAGATAGTTTAAAATTATAGTAGGATGCTTCAATATTTCACTCTCAATCATTTACAGTACACTTAGGAAATCTTGATACTGAAAAGAACTTGAACTATTTTGAGCCAGCTTGAATAATTTTATAGCACATTTCCTCCAACAAAGTGCAAATAGATTTTACTTAATTGTGAAGGATACACTAAGTTGAAAAATTATTCTGAATAAATATAAGCACAGTGAAATTTTACAACACAATAAAATTAAATAAGAAAAAATAAAGAATGTTATTGTTGATTTTACTGTTTTTATCACAAATATTTGGAAATTGGATAACACATTTCTAAATAATCTGTGAGTCAAACAGGAAATAATATGAAAAATGAAAGAAATTTTTTGAATTAAGAAAAACTAAACATAATTTGTGTGTAGCAACTAAAGCAGTAAGAGAAATTCATCTCTTTCAGTGATTATTGTAATGGGGCCAAATCATGCTGCCACCTCTAGAAACTAATATATAAACAGGAAACTGACCAAAATTAAGCAAAGGCAATAAATAATAAAGGTTGAAGCATAAATCAATGAAGTAGGAAGAAAGGAAAAAGTAGATTAAATGAATCTAAAACTTGGTTCTTAAAATATGAACACAAATGACAAATTTTAATTTGACTGATTACAAGAGAGACAGAGGGACAAGTTATAAATGACCATGCTCAGTAATGAGAGGGGTTGCTACTGACCTAAAGAAACAACAACGATTGTACAAAGCTGCATACTACAACTTTATGCTAAAAAATTAGACAACACTGATGAAATGAAGACATTTCTAGAAAGACACAACTACTAAAATAGAAAATAGAAGTGTTGAAAAGAATTTGTGATTAAAATTCTCCCCACAAAGACCACTTACGAAATTTATCATTTACTTAAAGAATAAATGTTACCAATTCTTCACAAAATCTAAGAAAATAGAGAAGGCAGCAATATTTTCTACCTCATTCATTCTAAGTGGTCAGTATTACCATGATATCAAAACCAATGACTAACAGGAAAATAGACTTTATCCTTCATGGACAGAATAAAAATATTTAATCAGAGTACACCAAATCAACCCCTTCAGCACAAAAAAATAGATTTTCAAACAAGACCTAATAGAAGTTATACCAGGAGTGTGAAGGTAGTTTGACATTCAAAATCAAGTAATATATCTTGATTACATAAAAAATAAGCACCATATTTGCAACAGAAAATTCATTAAACAAAATACAATTACTATCCATGATTTTTAAAATCTCAAAAAATTAGAAATAAAACTGAGCATCCTCAATGTATGGTGGGGACCTAGTAAAACCTACAGTTCACCTTCTTAATGTTGAAAGACCACACATTCACCCCATGTTATGGGAATAAAGTCACTGTTTATTTTTGCCTTTTCTTTTCAAAAATTTAAAACACATTGAAAAGAATTCAGACTCTACATACCTGACAGGATTTGTGAACATACGTGCACATACACATAAAATTTAAAATAAGATAAATAAATATTATTCAGGGAAAATAAAAGAGGTGGGGGTAAGGGGGATAAGAAGAATTGAAATGTGTTAAGTACATGTACCAATTCCCTACAGTGAATGCATTCATTATGTACTGCAAACATGTACTAATAAAAGGCCAAACAATTTAAAATAACTCTAATTGAGTTCAGCACTTTTGCAGAATTCAAATTCTGTGCTATTTCTAAACGCAACTAATGAGTAATTGAAATATAAAATTAGAGAAACAACTACACTCAAAACAGAATTTTAATATCTTAGAAAAAATTTAGTAGAAGATATATTTGTGGGAAACTACAAAACACTAATTATTGAAGAATGTTCAAATAAATCAAAATATTGCATTCTTATGTATTGAAAGTATCATTATTAAAGTCGTCCCAAAGTAAATCTATATAATTCTATGTAACCAGTATCAAAATAACATTAGCTTATTGTTTCCTAAACATTAAAAATCTCATCTTAAAAGTACTTATAAACGCAAAGGAACTGAAATAACTAAAACTTTTAAAATGAAAACCTAAGTTGAAGAAATTGCATTAGTGATCAATAGAAAAGTATTCGTGCAACAACAGGAATATGACGATTGCGTATCATTACAAAAAATATTAATGGCACAGCTATCTTACACTTATATACAAATATTAACTCAAAATAAGAGTAAGCTCTAAAAAATCATAAATCCTTTGGATGATAACAAAGGGGAAAACTGCCTTGACCGTGGGTTAGCAAAAGAATTCTGAAATATCATAATTCATAAAATACAAAAAGATAAATTGAATTTCACCAAATTTTAGATTTTGAGAACTTCAAACTTCAAACTACTACACCAATAATGAAATGAAAGGGACAGCACAAGGTCAGAGAAAATGTATTTCAAGGATACAGTCAAATTGTTTCAAAAGCTCTTACAGCTTACTAATAAGACAAAGAATCTACTTTTTGAAAAATATCCAAACATATGAACGGACATTTCACCAAGGAAGATATACAGACAGGTAACAATTAAAGGATGAGCATGCTTGCTAGTGTTTGCGTAATTGCAAATTAAAACCCCACTGAGATATCATTATCCTCCCACATGAATGACTATAACAAAGAGACGGAAAATAACAATTGTTGATGAAAATGTGGAGAATGGTGCTCTTGCCTTGCTTCTGTGAATGTAAAATGAGAAATCTACTTTGGAAAATGTTTTGTGAAAGTATGAGTCAGAAACCTAACACTCATCCAGGTACCCAAGAGACATATTAGCCGCGGTACATACAAAGACTTGTATACAACACTTATAGAACAACAACTGGAGAATATAGTGTACAATACTTAAAGAACAACTCCGGGAATAATTCAAATGTCCATTAACTGGTGAAAGGATAAACAAAATGTGCTATAATTAATTATGCAAAGGTATATTATTTCTGAGTATGGAGGGACAAACTATGGATCCATGCTACAATACTGGTGAATCTTAAAAACTTGTGCTAAGTAAAAGGAGGCAGATGCCATAATTTATTATATTGTAGGGATCTATTTATATCAAAACTCCGTTAAAGGTGAAACTGTTGAGAACAAATGCCGAGACTTTTCATGGAAACAAGAACTGGTTTCAGATGGGCCAAGGAAATGCTTTGGGATAATGGAAATGTTCTGAAACTGGACTATGGTGGGGTCTGTATAAATATAAATTTATTTTAAAATTATTAAAATGTACTTTTTAATAACTTTATAGTGCATAATTTATATTACTCCACCAAAACTGTAAAAATGAAAGGTAAAAATAAAAAGGCATAATTAATATGCATGCCAGTATCAGTTCTCTTCAAATTGAAGAATTCTGAATAAAAGAAAAGCTAGATCTCTAAAAATGTTAGAACACTTTGCTCTTCTTTTTTCCATCCTTTTGCTTGCCTTGTTGAATGCTAACACCTGAAAGTAATCAGATTGGAGCAGAACTCAGCCCAGAACTCAGTGCAGATAAGACCACAATCTCTGTCCTACCCTGGCTCTTCACCCCTGACTTTTCCCAGCATGCCTCTGTCCTACTCTGGCTCCTCCCCAACTCAACTTTTCTCAGCATGCCTCTGTCCTGCCCTGGCTTCTCTCCCCTGATTTTTCCCAGCATGCCTCTGTCCTACCCTGGCTCTTCACCCCTGACTTTTCCCAGCATACCTTGTAGAACAGTGAATCAGGGTCTCAGAGCTATCAGTTCTACAACTGGAATTTCACAAAATGTACTCCATCAAGTGTTAGGAAACATTATTACTTCTCCTTACAATCTCAAATATTTTAAGGATCAATGACTTTGGGTACCAGTGGGCTAAAAATTAATATGTTTCATTACTGCAGAGCCTCTCAGAATCCTTAGGATGGTATTGTAATATTGTTTGTTTTTACAAAACATATAGTATTACAAGACTCCATGCAGTCAACTGGAAATTCCCTGAGGCTAACTTCAGTGGTAATTTTCAAGCCCAAGCATTTTATGGAGTCACTGTATTTAGCCAACAGATGAGAAAGAAGAGAAAGAGAGAGAAAAAAAGAGGGAGAGAGAGAGGTTGACTTAAATATGTCAGGAGGTTTTGATGGCCAGGTGTTAAGATGGAAAACATACATTGTACCTGCATTTTTTACTTGAAACTCTCTCACATGGTGAGGGTGAAGAGCATAGGAGTGTGGAAATGGAGTCCCACACCAGGCACACAGATAAAAGGAAATGAAGTAATAGACCAAATCTACTCAGTATCCTTTGTATGATGGGTACAATGAAGGAATTGCCTTTGAATCGTTGCTTGAACAGCCTATAAAGTTTTCAGGAATGGTCCGAACACGACTACTGATTGCTACTTGCAAGGTCTCTGCCATGGTCGAATAACTTCTTCATGTTCCATAGACTGTTCTTCATTATCTGAGAACACTTCCTCAATTAGCCACGTTTTTTTTTTAAACATTTTGCCCAAAGTTCAACATAAAATGAAACAATGCTCTAGAGGAAAAACTTTATAAAGCATTTGTTAAATTTTTTTTTCACTTATTGCCCAGTGTTCATGCTATCTACATTTTCTTTAGTTCATTCCTTTAATGATGTGACTAATGTTCATGGAGCTTTTTATTCTCAAGTCTCTTTAACATGAAAAATTCCATTTCTTCATTATAGCTTCCTGGAAGGTACAGTGTTATCCATGTATTAAAAATAAATCAGCCAACAATAAGGAGAAGCGAGCCTTTTCACTGCCTCTGAGAAACTGTGTGATACAGTGTCAGAAGTTTTCAGAGGAGCCCTAAATACAATTTCAAATCAGATCAAGTTGGTGGATAGGTCATTGAATTCAGTGATAATGTTGAGAGTCTGAGTTTTTTAAATAAAACTTACATCAAAAGGAAGAAGTTACTTATCTAAGTTCATAATATATTACCTAGAAGTTTACTGAATACTTCTTTCAGGTTTCTACATTTGCTATGGCAAGCAGAAACACCAAAACAACACCCAGGATTGAGAGGTAGATTTATTTATGTCAAAGGGCACTGTTCAGAATCACTCCCAAAATATTGGGCCCTGATCTCTGGTGGTCTAAAGCTTATCTGAGATAAGCAAGTAGGAAGTACTGAGGCAAGAATGGCCTGATGATTGGGAATTGGTTCTCATGATATGTGTCATAATGACCAGCTATACATCACAGTGACCAGCTGTTCCTAAGACACAAAAGTAACAGGAACTGTAACCGGAACTATTACCTGGGCAACTAACAAACCAAAGCATACTGGCTTGGGGCAGGGGGGATCTTCTTCTACGCATTAAGTACCAAGACTACAAGAGGTTTAAAAATCAACATTTTATTCACTACACGGAGATTTTGATCAAGCTTGAGTGTGCAGAACTGTGTGGGCAAGGTTGAGTAGCACATGGAGACACCTATGCTTATGACCGGAAGTGTAACACTAGGTGCTGCAGCAGGACTTGACAGTATGCCATGGAATTGCAGTAGTTAGGAGAGGTGCCAGAGGCTGTTACGCTGCACAGAGCTGAGGAAATCCTTTAGGTGACTAAACAGAGGAAAAGCATGGCATAGACCAAAGCAGGGAAGTAGGGTATGGAAAGGGAGATGTAAACATCATTGTTCTGATCTGTTTCACCTGGCGAGACTCCTTTTCAGGAGATTAAAAACCATTAAGATAAGAGAAGATACAGATGCTGGAGGTCTCCTAATGCAAAGAAAAAAAAAAACTGTTCAGCTTTCAAAATTGGCAGCAGAAGCCAACTATTTCAGAGCAATCTCCATAGTTGAAACTACTGTTTATTATTATGCTATCACTAGAAGGTACAGTCTCTGTTCAGCATTTAAGACTCCTCGGCAGAGGCAGACTTGTTCTCTGCACCGTGTGGATTAATTTATATGACTAATTTACAGTGAGGGCAGAATAACTCTACAGCAAGAGAGTACACAAAGAGAGCTTGATTAGGAAGCTGTCGTCATGCAGCAAGCCAAAAGAAAGGTTGTAGCAGCTAGTAATGGGAATTTAGAGGGAATGGGGAGGAGATTTTACATAGAAGGCAAATATCACTGATATCTATATCTGTATTTATGGAGTTAAGAGTTAAATTTCAGAAAAAGCACATCAGAGTGACAAATTAAGGACTCTGAATATCTGCTCCTCTTCGACGGAAGTAAGAACACAGAGAAAAATTGTTTTGAACAATCCATATTGCAGACTTCTAGAATTAATAGAATGCCTGAAAGTTTAAGGAGAATGTAGTCAAGAAAATGGCTCAATTGTGCTAACAACAGTAAACTTCTTAAGTTTTAAATTGTCATATTTTCATCCCCTTCTGCTTTGCAATAACCCCGAGAACCCACACATCCACACCCACTGTAGCTGTGGTGTCGGCAGCAAGATTGCTACCCTGGAAGGAGAAAGACAATGCAGATGTTCATAGTTAAATGTCTAGAAGTCCTCTGGAAAATTCCTGCACAGAGCTCTTTTTTATTTGTTTGGGTGCGAGGCACTCTTGGGAGAAAACTTCATGGCCAGGTGCTGCGCCAAAAACACACAGCAGCTATTGCTTAGCAGTTCAGCTTCCTTGTGGTGAAAAACAATTAGGAACAAACAAAAGCCTGTCAAAAAGACTGATAGAAAAAAATTTACCAGATTGAAGTGTTTATGGGGAGCTCGGAAATTTTGAAAAATATTACTGGAAATCTGGGAAACCACATGCAAAACCAGAAATGTAAGATATTCAGGAAAACCTGAACAGGCCCTATTATATCTATATATCTATATATCTGTATCTATCTATCTATCTATCTATCTATATATATATATATACATACTTTTTTATTTTTATTTTTTTACTAGTCATACATGTTTGCAGTACATAATGTCTACATTCTTGTTGGGGAGTTGATATGTCTAATAATACATCATTATTATTTTTTCACACCTTCCCCTCCTTTGTCTGTCCCTTTTTTGGTCCTCTTTTGCAAAAGATCTATCTCCCTGTTTCCTTATATATATTCATAAAAATATGTATCTTTGTTTACACTTTGGGTTTCTTATTTAGAGAACCCATAGAATATTTAAACTTGTGTATCTTATTTATGCCACTTCATATTATGGTTTCTAGTGGCAATCATTTTCTTACACATGAGTCAACTTTATCTTTCTTAATGATGGAATTGTATTCCATTGTGTATAAAAGTCACATATTCTTTATCCACTCATCTCTTAATGGACATTTGGGCCACCTCCAATATTTGGCTATTACGAGTTAGGTGATTATAAGCATGAGTATGCTTGTATCACACTGTAATACAGTGTCTTTAATTATAATGCTGTGTTGGTAGGCTTATAAGCTATAAATATGTGATTTATATGGTGATAATAACACAAAGGAAGAGCTACATTGGAGACACACTTTATGTATGCTACTGATATAAAGTTAATATTGATCTGAATTAAATTACTTTAATCAATTTTAATTGTCATTCCAGAGGGTAAGCTCTGAGAAAATAACTGCACAAACATACACACATACACACCACACACAAGGGAATCAAGACCCCTAGAAAATATATGTGAAGCACAAAATCAGACAGCAATGAACAAATAGAAAAACTAAAACAGCCAGGCATGGTAGTGCATTCGGCCACCCCAGGTACTTAGGAGACCAAAGCAAGAGGAACCCAAGGTCAGGGCCAGCCTGGGCACTGTTTCCAGAACAGAATGAAAAGAGCATTGGATGGAGCTAAATAGAACATTTGCCTCACATACATGGCCTTTGGTTCAGTTCACTTTACCACCAAGGCTAGAAAAAGACATAGAAGTAAAATATAAAATGGCAGATTTAAATCCCACTTCATCGGTATCTGTATTAAATGTAAATATTTTCTAAGTTCTATTTAAAAAGAAAAATCATTATCCAACCCGACATTACATGCAAAAGATACATTTTAGATTCAGACAAAAAGAGGTTAAAGGTAAATTATGAGAAAATATGTACCATGGAAACAATTACCAAGAGTGGCTATACTAATAGAAAAAAAAATCAAATGTAGAATCTGTGTGCTAACCTTAGGGAAAAAAATAGGTTTTAGAACAAACTTTATTACCAGAGAAAAATCATGTCAATTAATAATGATAGGAAATGATAACTGTAGAACATTCAGGTCATCAAGAGCAGAATACATATTTTTCCAAAGAGTATAAAGAATATTCTAGAAAAAAAGAATATTTTTTGGCTGTAAACAAACCTCAATAAATATAAGAGAATTGAAATTATAAAGTTGGATTCTCTGGTTGCAATGGGATGAAATTAGATACTGATAACTAACGGAAATTTGAAAAATTCATAAAGTTATCTAAATTAGTTAACATCATTCTAAGTGTCCAATTGTCCAAAAAAAGAAGGAAAAAGGAAGAGGAAATCAGAAAATACTTTGAGGTAAATAAAAAGAAAACATATTACACCAGCACTTATGGAATGCAATCAGAGAAGAATTTATAGTTACAAATACTTAAGTTAAAAAAAAGAATTCAATAACCTGAATTCTTGCATTAAGAAACTAAAAAAAAATACAAACAGGAGAAAAAGGGAAATAGTAAACACTAGAGTCAAAATTAGTATAATAGAAAACAGGAAAACAAGAAAAGAATACAAAATTTGGCTTTTTAAGGGGCTCAATGAAACTGAAAAATTTTAATTAGATTGAACCAGAAAAATCAATCAAAAGACAAATGCACCAATTTTTAAATTGGCTGAGGATTTGAATTCATATTTTTCCAAAGAATGTATCCAAATGGTCCGTAAGCATATGAAAAGATGCTCAGTTTCTTTAGCAATTAGGAAAATAAATACAGAATCACAGTGAGAGACCAGTCTGATGACACAAACAAGGTTTAACCTCAGCAATCCCCTAAATCCCACTTTCATAATCTTTCTTCCTCGTTCAAATCTTCCGTCTACAAGATAATGACAGAAAGGCACCAGAAAGTAGAGAAAAGATCAAATAATTCCCTATATTATTTATTCCATTGTTTCAAATATATTTTTAGATGTGTGCTAATTGGTTTCATTTGTATGGCTTGATTCTTTTTGCTCATTGAAAAGAAACTTTCATCCTTTAACAAAAAAAAATTGTGTAATTACAGAAGGGACCCTTTTCAGGATAGGCTGCTGCAACAATACTTCTGAATTTGTGCAGTATCTTTGTTTTCCCTCAGAATTATGAAATTGGAAAAATACAAAAATTTCATGAATACTGACATCAAATTCTGGCAATTTATTTCATCTCAGGGTGTGACTAAGTCATCTGAAGTCCCTCTTGCAGTTTTTGGACAGTGTTGGAGATTATATCTAGAAAGCTAAAGGTCATTGGTTTCCCTTTACCCAAATCACTATCTTTCTACTGATATTTTGACCCTAGAACCATTGATTAGATCATAACTGTGTTCTGACAAACTCCTTTCTACACAGCTAGGCACAGGCCAGCTATTTCACAGGGCTAATTTTGAGCCTGGCTAAGCTCATCAAGTTCTATTCTACTAGGGCAAAATCAGAAAATGGCTTTTACTTTACAATTCACCAAATGAAGTGTTTGCTTTCTTACAGCAGCTTGTGGATGAAATAATCTGGTAGAGAAGAGTTTGATCTTGGCACCCTGCAATATTAATGTAATGGCCATAAAGATGTCAGTGAGATTCATCAATAGCGCTTGCTGAGAAGTCATATTTATCTCTCTGAGGCCCCAATCACAACAGGGAATTTTGCTGGGAGAATTTGGTTCACTTCATTTAATTGGATTCCTGGTGATATATGACATATCCTTTCTGAAAGTAAAATCGTACAGGTTCAAACTCCACCATTTCCCTCTCTTTCTAGTTCTAGATTTTTCATTATTATTTTTATTAACATCTTAGTGTTTGTTTGGAAATCTGGGGTTTCCTAAGATTCATAGAAAGCAAATACAATAACTTCTAAATGTATGTGAAATGAATTGGAATGGTGGAAAAATTATACTCCCCCAACACATTCTTAAAACCTTTATCTGATCAGGATTGGGTCTCACAATTTGGGAAAGTTAATAGTTTCTAGAAATAGAAATGTTTGAAATATTGACAGATCATAAGTATAATATTCAGTTCTATGTCCTCCGTCCAGTCACAAGTATCTTACTATAAAGTAAATCTACTTTAAATCCTATGCTTCCACCTGGGAAGTTTGGCTCTTAATGATATGTCCTCTCTGTCTGTTGGCCTAGAACAAGTTACTAAATCTGTTGGACTCCAATGACATCATCCTTATAACGCAGTGGGGTACATTTTGTAATTTAATTGAATAATACATGTTGAAGCACCTAGCACAGAGATTTACACACAAAGGGCCTACTAGATGTTGGTTAAATAAAGTCATTTCGTGCATTCATCTAATAACATTTGCTCTTTCATGAAAACAAAAAATGAAATTCATCTAACAGTATTTAGAGAAGGTAGATTAGGCCATGAGATATGCAAAGACCATGAACTGATTTTGGATTGAGGCATACATTTGATATTTCCTGAAGGTTTTCTAAAGAACCAAGCTTAATAGAAGTCTCTTACATTGGTGCACAGAGAGCAAGGGAACAACTGAGTAGTCACAGACACACTTCAAGCCCTACACCCACTCCTACTGCTGGAGGTCTGTCTTCATATCTAGAGCTTACCTGGTATTACTCAGGGGTAAAGAGCAGGGAATCCAGATCAGACCTTGTGGAGTCAAGGCCAGGCCGTGTCCTTTCCCAGCTCTTGGACACTTCACTGTGAGTCAGAATTGCCATCTATAGGGCAGAGGAGCTATCTCTTAAGGTTTCTACAAAGATTAAATACATTAATTCATGTCAAGCCTAGTGTATTGCAAGCACTTAGCCTTGCTAGTATTTTCATTATTTCATGGATTTGGATCTCCTTTTCACTAAGTTTTGACAACAAATTAAAACACTAGGGTGTCACATTTACTATCCTCTGGTGAGGAATTTAAACACCACTCAGAATTCTTTTGAAAGTGATTGTGGTTCTCTTTTACCTCTCCATTATCCCTCTTCCTCTTTCCTTTTTTCCTTCCTTCTTTCCTTCCTTCCTTCTTTCCTCCTTCTTTCTTTTTTGCAATTCTCTAGGATTTCCAGGCCTCCTGAGAAAATTTCTCACATTTCTTATCAGAAAGAGGGTGGGAGGGGAGCTCAAATCTTGAACAGGTGGAGAGACTACTATGTAAAGACCAGATTCTCTGACAATGGGAACAAAACACCATAATAGACAACCAGAGTGTCTTCTTTCATTTTTTGACCTTTAATTGAAAGATTGAAGATAAGTAGTTCCTGTGAGAAAGCAAAAGGCTGATTCACTTACCCTGCAGCTTAAAGTAAAAGGCTTCCTGGAAGCCTTAATATACATTATGAATCACCCTCTTGTCACTCTAAGAAGTTCATAGCTAAGTAAAATGCTGGGAATGGATTGATGGCGCTGTGACAGGCGCCGGCACTGGAGGAGGAGGTGAAAGGCCTCCAGATAATAATACATCTGGGCCTCCCTCAAGCAGTTTTTTATGAAGCTGATGTTTTTGACCTGAAGCTTTCCTGTCTCGTGGCATCAGGAATGACTGCTCTTTAAAAAGGCCCACTATTTTAGGCTAAGGTTATGAAAAGCCACATGTACTTTATCGTCTTTTCAATTTAAACAATTCCTGTGCCTTTTCAGAATGTTCTGCGGAGGGGTATGCAAAGATTAATCCTAAAGAATCGGTAGTCTTTGTGAAGGAAGTCATTGAAAACCCTCATAATAATCTGATGCTGAATAAGAAACATTGAAAAAAAGAAAATGCTGGATTCAGGCCACTATCTGGCACATCATTTTAACAACTTGTACAATCACATCAAATTTCTCTATCACTTTTCCTCCAAGCAAATCAAACTCATATGTCTCTTTGTATTTGCTATAACTCAGCCATACTCATGACTAATCTTTTATAGATTCTAAAAATTTCACTAAAAGGCCCATCCAAATGTGGGTGGTTGACAGCCACATCGTTGTGCTAATTAAAAAATAATTTGTTCCTTCTCCCAAATTTCCATTCACTATTCTGAACTTATAGAATATGCAAGACCTTATGACACATTATTATAAATACCTCAAGCAAAGTGCAACAGAGATCAAAGAATGCATCAATAAAATGCAGTTTAAAAAACTTGAGGTACAATTATGATGGAATTCTAGAAAACTGTCTGGATCTTGAGATAGAGTGAGCATAGAGAGAGAAGGAAATGGTTCTAGATTTATGAAATTTAAAATGGTGTTGTTCAGAAAAGTGACAGCAGAAGTTGGGTATCTCTTCTGTTTTGAAGGTAGGGCGTGAAACCTGAAGAAGGTAGTCATGTTAGACAAAAAGGGTTGAGTCCAGGCTAACGGAAATTCATTTATTACTTACCAAACTATTAAGCCAATTTTAAGCCATGGCAGAAAAGTCACATGGAATAAAAATCACCTGGGTTGTGTTATTAGATAGATTTAAGATCACGTAAAGGTATGATCCAAATAACACGATGAATGTTTAAATTTAAAAATATTGCAGTAAAAGACACATTGCCATTAATTCCCTCTCAAAATACTCCCCCTCAATTCAAGCACATTTACCTCATTGTTCTGGTCACTCCCTGAAGCAGTTCTGGAAGTCCTGTTTCATCCGTGTCTTTAGTTGTGCTGTCCTGGCTGCCTTGATGCTCTCCTGAGTTGATTGAGAGCATTTACAATTTGTGATCATTTTGACTTTGTAGAAGAACTAAAAGTCACAGGGTGCCTGATCCAGTGAATAAGACAGATGAAGACATACTGCGATGCTTGTACAAGAGATTGCCTTTCTGTGGGGTAGCATTCAAAAGCTGTGTACACCAAATTAAAAAGTAATTTTTTTAAAATTACATCTCATAAGACCCTCAGGAAAGAGGACTCCAGAGCTGCTTCAGAACATGGTAAGAATAGTGAGATAAATGTGTGCAAGCTAGGGAAAGGATTTTGAGGGGGTTTAATGGCAATATGTCTTTAACTGTAATCATTTTGTTAACTTAAACACATTATTGGTTAAGCCCTTATAATGACTCTAACATGGAACTATTGAAACTCACGACACATTGATTCCCAGCAATGGCATGATGCACAGAAAGTTACTGAAACTCTGTGAAAGTAGTTATCTCATTTACGAAACGAGAATCATGCGTAATTTGAAGGGTCATATAAATTTATATGTAATATATTTATGACATATATTACTATGTTTGGCAATATTTTGGCATTTAAAGTGATAAATTATGCTAACAAAATGCACATTGACATTTATTATTTTGTTGAACTCTATTAAGTCACGTTAGTGGTTATTTTTATGATTGTCATGCTCATCCTAATTTAAGTTTCTTGAGAGCAAAAGTTTATGTATTTTATTTGCAACTACTTTACCTTCAGAGATTATAACACTGCCAGGAGTATAACTTCCATTTGATCAATCGATATTTCTTAAATTAATGAAGAACTAATAATCATATTCAGATTATTATTGTAATTAGTTATCACTCTCAAAAAAAAGCAATAGGAAGACTATTCCAGACGTTTTGCACTGGAAAGAATAGAGAAGAATTTTTTCCAGGATGTCATTTTAACAGTGAGAAGAGAAGTAATGTATAATATTCAAGAGATATGGCAGACAGAGGAAATGACAAAAGTTAGCAACTAATCATATCAGACCTGGGTAAAGAAGTGGTTTAAAAACATAGATGTCTCAGTACAGATTAATGAGCCCATGATGTTTGAGACTTTGAGCCTTAACATTTAGAAGGATATTGGCCTTAATTTACCAAAACTGGGATGTTAGATAAAAGAGGTGATTTGGAAAGGGAGGCAAGCGAATCAATTCTAGGTATCACATATGTATATATACACTTTCTGTGGAGTTAAATCAAATGTGATGGAAACTCTTCATAGGTATTATGACTTTAAATCCTTAATTTGCATAATTTTTACCTATTTTCACACAGAAGAGTAGACTGAGGTATACTGTGACCATATAATGTATACAGTTAGGATTCTCCAGAGGAACAGAATCGACGGAACCCACACGTGTAATTATGCAAGGGGATTTAGGAGATAGGCTTCTAGGATCAGTGTGCAAGCGCCCACAGTGGACACCTACCTGCTGGAGAGCCGGAGAATCCCGCAGCTGCTCAGCCAAGAAGATAGAAGCTGCAAAGCAAGAGGGATTGAGAGTGCCAGTGCATGGACCAAGGCCCGGAAGCTCACAGGGTGGAGGCTCACACTGGAATGCATTGGAAGGATGAAGACTTTGGAGACCTGGAGAGCAATATCCAAAGGCAGCAAAAGACACATCTACCCAAGACTGGAACTCTTCTGAATGAAACATCCCCTCCTTCTTTGCTTTGCTATTGTATCCGAGCTATAAGTCTATGGATTGGTGTCACCTACAACCAAGGTTGGTCTTCCTCCCTCAGACTGATGATCTATACTCAGTCACCCATAGACTCACCCAGAATAGTACTATGTTAAAATCTCTGCATTTCTTAATTCACACATGTTGACATAGCATGATTAAGGGTCACATAACATAATGAGTGTCACACAAATGGGATGTTGAAATTTTCCAATAGGCTATCTCAACTCTAGAGATTCTAGTCACACGATTTCATTGCAAAGTTGAATTTTGAGGTGCTATTGGAACATCTTGGAAAGAAGGCAGTTTTCCAAGAGCTCAAGTTAAAATGGTTGTCATTTTATTATATTTTATTTATTTAAGAGAAAATGGACACAGAAAAGAGAAACAAAAAGCAAAAGAGACAAACAACAATAAATCCAATACGATAACATCATAGGTTTACAAAATGAGATGATTGGAATTTGACAGTGGTTGTAATATTGCATATCGTTACCTTCAAAGGGGTTGTTCAGATTTACAGATATAGACATGTAAAATTGATCTAATCATATGAGTATTAACTGTTCTTTTTCAATAGCTAATGCATTTAGTAATACAGTCATTTTAACTATCTTATGTATACCTATTTATAAATTTATGTCTTTTTCCTTTTCCCTTCCATCTTTCCTCCCTTCCCCTTAGAATACCTCTTGTTGTCTTTATAATAACTGCCCATATCATCAGGCCTAATATAATCAAACAAAATAGTTCAGAATCACACCAATAAAAAATAAAACAATGGTCACAGAAAAGAGAAACAAAAAGCTAAAGGGACCAACAAACAACAACAACTAATCTGATACTGTAACATTTTGTCATTTTATTAGTGATAGACCTACAATGTGCCCTGGATTATTTTTGATTTTTGATAAATTCTCTTCAAATTATTTCTGGGGTTGATTACACTACAGAATTTCTTGCCAAGTAACCTCAGACTTCCTTGATAAATTGCAAGTGTTTATTTACTTTGAATCATGGCTGGTCAGAATGGGGTTGAGTTAACTCTTGGGGGTCTGTGGAGAAGGGCACATGGAAGGGAGGGACCCTGGATGGTGTGGACCTCTCCGCATGCTGAAACCATCTCCGCTTACCACATGTTCTACCATGAACTGTGCTTTTTCTTATTTTCCACTTGATTTTCCTCAGAAACCATTAGAAATATAATCATCTCAATTCCCAGTGGTCAATTTTCAATTTTACTGTATAAATGGTGAAGTAGGTATTAGGTTTTACTCAACTGATTCATGAGACAAGCTTTAATGGATGTCCTTGAGAGTTTTCCTTCTGTCTCCCATTTATTCAAAGAAGCAATCCGTTCCCATGTTAGTGAAGTTTGTAACTTCAGCAGCTCTCCTGAAGCATCAGGACTTTTCTTTTTGCTTCCATTTCATCAACCACCTTTTAGCCCAACAAATGCAAAACCAGAAACCAAATTCGCTTTTCTTAAGTCCTGGTCTTCTAGACCTCTGACTACAGCAAGCTGTGCAGGCAAGTAGGTCACTCAACGAACAGATAGGAAAGTCATTTCAAGAGCCTGATGATGCAAGCAGTGGTTTACAATTGGCTTTCTGAGACAGAAAGTGGCCCTTCTCTCATTATCTACATGGATACTCTTCTCTCAATTTAATTGCAAGGCCTTGTTTTTCTCCTCTGCCCACACGCACTACATACAGAAATTAGATTCTGTTTTATTTCCCTAATGAGTATAGAATGGCAAATATAAAACGTACTATGGGGTCAGGTGTCTAACACATATGTTAAGGAAGTGACTCAACGAGGAAACTGCCATGGTTCTGAGATGCTGTTTGGTGAATGTTTATTAAATTGAATGGCAGCTGAAGCAACTGTCTCCCCCATTCTTGCATCCTGGGGTGAGGTTGTGATGGCGAGGGCGCCAGCAGTCATCCTGCGGAGAATGAGAGTCCCCCGCTAGGAGTGACAGTGTAGGAAACCGAGATGAGTGGTGGGGGGCTCCCTGCGTGCAGCAGCCCCTGTGCCGGGCTGCCTAACTCTGATTCCTTGGTATGCAAAAAAAATAAAGTCTTCTTGTTTAATTCCATAGTTACTGGGCTTGCTTTTTTTTCTGCCTGCAGTCAGAATATGTGAGTGGGGAAAAAGTCCCTATTTCTTATCTCGGTCACTTTTCTCATTGCCAAAGGAAAATTCCTGACACCTGCGATGCAAAGGAGGACAGGTTTATTTTGGCTCACAGCTTCATAACTTTCGGACGCTGTGTAGCCAGTTTAAACACAGAAAAGGCACGGGGAAGGGGCTGGGCGCAGCAGAGCTGCTCACATCACCTGCCCGGAGAGCGGAGAGAGGTGAGGGGCTGAGGAGGGAGATGCACCAGTCCAGCTCCTGCGCCCGGCACCCCATCTCCTCTGACCAGACCTCACCTCCTAAGAGCACATTCAGTCACTGAACTCTCAGGCGCCAATGTGCACAGTGACCCCGCGACCGCTCACCTTCACAAAGCCCCACTCTGAGCACAGGACGCTTTCATTAAACCATAGCCCTTGAGATCAACATGGAAATACACTAACCCAACTGGATTTGCATCTCATGATTGCTATAACTATAAACTTTAGTGGCTCAAAACAGTACAGGCTTATCATTTTACAACTCTGTAAATCAGAACAAGTGTAATGTACATCCCCAGTGTGGAAATGGGGGCACCAGAAGGACTGGTGTCTTCTAGAGGCTTTGGAGAAGAATCCCTTATTCCTGGATCTCAACCTCATTCCTACGTCTCCAAAACCATCGTTCTGTGCTACGTCCCTTCCTGACTCCAGATGGCAAAGATCTTCATATTTTAAGGACTCGTGTGATTACATTGAACCAGGACAACGTCTATACACCCATGTTCTTAATTTAATCATGTGCACAAACTCACTTTTGTGGTGTAAATAACATCTTCAGGTAATAGAGATTGAGATGTGAACACCTTCTGGTGGCCATTGCTCTGCCTACCCCCACAACATAAAGACTCACCATAGGAATTATGAACTTTGTGATCTTGTTTCTTGGAATAATCAAGATTCTTGTATGGCATCACGAAAATAGTAGGCATTTGAAAAAGTAACTATTTTACCAGGTGCGAAATGTATTATACCAATTTTGGATATTCCATACTAAAGTAATACCATTGTACTAGAAATAATCTACCTTTCCAAGGTGGATAATGAGGCTGAACTTCTCTTAAATTGGGAAAGCTAAAAATTGAATTAGGCAGAAATAATGAAAAATTTTTATTATTCACACATGGGCTGTTGCAATTTTTCAGCAGGACGTATAATAAAGGTAGAAAATTTTATAGAATAAATGACCGCCTCTCAGGAAAAAGTAGTTTTAGAAATCAGAAAGTAAAATTTTACATAAAAACTTGTGCAATCATGGTTATTTTAAAGTCTAATAATTTGTAATGTAAGTTTTCCTAAGTACCATCCTACATAATCCAACATTTCTCTAGCATTAAGGCACAACTATCAAAAACCTTTTTTTTTTTGAGGCCTCTCTTCTATTTTATCTACCAGACATGGAAAACTACCAAGCCATTTGTTCCTTTTGCAGAGATTTTTGTGGTTCCATTGTCCCGCCTTCCCCATTGTCGACTGTCATGCTTATGCTTCAGTCCCCCTCATTTAGTGTTGAGATTGTCTGCATTGTTTCATTCTAAATTCTCTCTCTTTGTAAAATCTCTCTCCTTCTTAACTATTTCTTCTAAAAGGTATCCCATATACCCCTTCCAGGGCAATTTTATGAAATACAATTTTATAAGTCTCTAGGGTTGGAATGGATCCAGTCATTTAGGAGAAGCTCGTGAAGTTGTTTTGCACCCTTTGGTTTAGCACTTCTCATGGTAGCTAGTATTTTATTTTTCTAAGCTCTCCACATTATTGTTTGACTGTTTGGGAAAAACTTTCTATTTTTATTTACCTTTTTATATTTTACCTTTAAAGACACATGCACTAAATTAAGACTATCTTGAATATAAGAGATTTTTCAAATATTGGAAGATAGTGATGTCTCCTCTGAATTATATCTTATCTCAGCTTACCATTCCCTGTTTCTCTAACTCTTCCACAGTCTAATTGGAAATTCAGCACCATTCTACTTTCTTTTAAATACATCACACATTAGTAGTGGTACACTGAGAATGATATTTCTTCATTAATCCAAGAACTCCCCAGACAGTGCAGAGAATACAGGAAATCAAGAGAAACTGGGTTTGATTTTCATATTGCCTACAACTACTATGGATTCTGTGACTTGCTTGTTGTATTTTCATCTTTGACTTTCTGTATGAAACACTATGAAATATGATCTCTTTCATTCTGGTGTTTTGTGAATTATAGCTTTAAAATTTTTTTCTAATTGCACAAGTAATGTGTGTTCCTTATAACACAAATAAGTAAGCAGAAAAAATAATGACAACCATTTCAGTATTCAAAGAATCACTAATCACTTGAACCTAAGTGTGAAAATTGCATTTTCTATTTTAATAATATCAAATTAAATAATTTGGATCAATCTGTCCATGAGAATAACTAACTAGCTACCTAGTTAGATAGGTAGGTAGACAGATGATGGATGATAAATGATAGACAGCTGTGTGAAGACAAAAGAGATATCCTTGAACACGAATAATATGAATAGTATTTCACCAAGATAATGCCAAAAAGAAGATAGAAATTCAAAGAGCTTAGGCAGCATTGGAGGCATCTGTTCTCTCAGTGGTTTCTGACATGTTGAGGGTCTGATGAGTAGTTACAATTATATCCTGGGGTAGTGGAAAACATCTTTGGATTCCAGGTTTCAAAAAACATAAAGTTCAGTTAACCTCAAAACTTTGGGTTAGAAAGTTAAATGATGGCATCCTAGAAAAAGAGTGAACTGGAAATGGAACTAAAGTGGCTCACACTGAGACTACAAAAACATAAACAACAGAAGAAGACAAACAAAACCCTCCAAATACTCTCAATTCCTGGGAAATAGCATAATCTCAGACTGTGAGTATCTCTGGATACCAAACAGTAATAAATACGATTCCTTTCTAAAGGATAATAGCAGTATTTCAACCTTAAAATTATTTCTAAGTTACAATTTCAAATATAACGTCTATTGCAATAACCAAGCCTACAGCCTATGCAAATGAAATCTAAAAGAAGGAACAAATAAACACAATGAAGTTTCTCAATGTTAGATTTATAATTCATTTATTTGATTGCACAAAGTTGAACAATTTGGAAGAGAACTAATAAGGAGTTGGATTCAAAAGAAAAAAATTTTTTTTAATTCTGGATATAAAATTAAGAATCCAATGAATCAATTTAACAAGTTAATCTCTCTCATGATCATAAAAGCAAAAATCCTCAATGAAATACTTGACCATAAAATTCAAAAACATATTAAAAGTCTAGCACAACATAGGGAAGTATGTTGTATTCCAACAACGAAAGGTTAATTCAACATTAAATAAAATCAGTCAGTGTAACTCCTATCCTTAAAAAAAGGTGGGGAAACACTATGCTTCTATCAGTACAGGCAAAAACAAAAACAAAAACAAAAAACAAAACTGTTGGAAAAACTCTCAACCAGCTAGAAATACTGTACAAAGAAATGTCTTTAATCAGACAAAAAGACGTACTCAAAGGTTTATGTTTATAACACCACACCATAGTATATTAAATATTTCCTCTTATCTAAGAATAAAACATGAATGAAAACTATCTTGATTGATTTGATACATAGTCCTAGAGGCCTTGGTCAGTTTAAAAAGCCACAAAAGACTTCTCATTTTGGCCCGTGTAAAGTAGCTTCATTATTCCTAGATTCTGCATTTTACAACTGAAAACCGTGAATATATCATTACAAACAACCAGAGAAGGCTTCTGAAAATACTCTTTTGCCATTAGCCATCTTATTCTAATTAAACACCAATGAAGAAACCACCACGCTCTATAAGATTTCAACCGGGAGTGCTGGGGATATAGCTCAGTGGCACAGCGCCTGCTTGGCAAGCGTAAGGTCCTGAGTTTGATTCCCAGTACAAAAAAGATCCCCTGATCTCTCTCAGGGAGGTGGATGATGCTGCAATGACACCTCCCTTCTGCGTCTCTGGGGCCCAACAGCAAGCCGAGCAACCACTCGTCACACTGAGACATTACAAGGCACTCCGAGTCATTCCTGTCTATGTTCAGTTTCTCATAACCAAGTATTAGGAGAGCCCAGTGTAGAACTGAGCTTCTGTGCCCAGCCAACTGTAACAAGCCTGAGCACGGCAATTCAAAACAAGGCTAACTGCTCCATAGCTTACTATTTCCTGTTGTCGGGGATCCATTTGCGATGCTGAGCTTTGGCCCAAACTGAACCAAGGAGGTAGAGTGGAGTAGCGGTGAAAAGGAGGGCTGACCGGCAACTTTCTCTGCTCCTCCCGCATGGTGCCAGGGAGCCCCATTTGGAGGTAACCAGTTGGGACCCGAGTTTCAACCAGAAGATGTTATGGAGTAGAGGGGGTAGAACTTGTCTACAGCCAGACACTGGGGTCAGAGCTCCACTTTTGTTAGGGTGATGTTGACAGGGTCTAGTCAGAATACAGCAGAGGTATTCAGCCACCCAGAGCTACACTTCAACGGAGGGGCTGCCTGCCACAGAAAGAAGATTAAATAATACCCAAAGTCTCATAATATGATGTCCGAAATGTCTAAATAAGATTTTAAAAAAAGCACTCACCTCACTGATCAGCAGGAAAATCATAACTTAAGTGAAAAACGACGAATAGCAAGCACCGCCATGAAGATAAATTGTATCTGGAATTGTCTGAAAAGGTTTTGAAAGCACCTATAGCAAAAACATCTCAAATAAGCAATCAACTGTGCATCTTCAAAAATTGAAAAATATGGAAAAAATAAAAATACATGGAACTTATGGAAAAGAACCAACTAGAAATTATTAAACTGAAAAGTGTAAAAGTGAAAACTTCGTAGATCAACTTAGTGTTCAAATGGAGATCACAGAGGACAGAATTCATGAAGTTAAAGACTTTTAAAATAGAAATGGGTTAAATAATATGTGATACATTCATTCCACAAAACAATATCTGGCTGACTGGGATAGAGTAACAGATGAATCTCACGGCCATTATACTTACAAAAAACAAAACAGCAACAAAAAAATGAACACTCCCAAAGATCAGGCCACATGCTATACAATTCCATTTCTACACATGTGACAAAATTATAGGGATGGGAGCAAATTAGTGCTTTCCAGGCCTCAGGTGGTCTGGAGGTGGTGAGAAGAGAAGTCGCAGCCATTAAAAGGCTGGCATCAGGTATCATAGTGACAGAAGTCTTCAGCACTTTGGCCTGACAAGGATCACATGAGTAGGCACATTTGATAAGAATTCATGGGGAAAAAACATACACACATGCAAAGGCGTGTACATACAATTATCGGAATCTGCATAATGTTAATAGATTGCATCAATGTCAGTTTTCTGGTTGTGATATTGAACAACAGTTACACAAAATATGAGCCAGCAATGACCACAAGGGTCACAAAACTAGAAATTAACAGGAGAAAAATTGGAACTATGTATAAATATTTGTAAATTTAACAGAATGCTTCTAAACAACAAATTGTTCAAAGAAGAATGCAGGAGAAAGTAAAAAATATTTTGAGACAAGTTAGAATGGAAAATCAATGTACCAATGTTAAAGGATGCAGCAAAAGCAATTCTAAACAGAAACTATATACTGATAAGTGTCAACATAAAGGAAAAAGTAACATCTCAAATTAACAGTCTAACTTTGTACATGAGGAGGTAGAGGGAAAAAAATCAAATGTAAGAAATGGAAGGAAATAACACAGATCACAGCAGAAATAAATAAAATAGAGACTAGATCAATGGTTGGAAAGACTAATGAAGCTTAGTGGTGGTTTTTTTTTTTTTAAAGATAAACATCAAAAAACTTTTATCTGGCTTAAGGAAAAAAGAGGAATAGTGTAGTAAATAAAATTAAAAATGAATGAGATATACAAACTCATAGCACAGAAATATAGTAACACATATAAACAGTTGTATGGCAACAAGTCAGACAATAGAAACAGAATGATGAATTACTAAGCACAAAAAACTACCAGAAATGAATGATGAAGAAATGGAAAATATGAAAAGGCCAATAATGAAAAAGGAGATTGGAGCAATAACTTAATAATCTCACTGAAAGAAAAGATCAGAACTTGATGGTTTCATTGCTGAAGTTTATTAAACATTCCAAGAAGAATTAATGCCAATCATGGTTAAATATTTCTGGAAGTCAATGACAAGAAAATACTTCCAAACTCATTGATGAGGCCAGCATTACTCTGATAAAAAGGTACATTAGGATAAGACAAGAAAAGAAAATTCCAGGCCAATGTCATTAATGAACACAAATAAAAAATTGTCAACAAAACACAGATTTAGCTCAGCAGGGCATTAAAGGTATCATCCAGCATGATCAAACAGGGTTTATGGCTAGGTTACAAGGATGGTTCAATCCATGCATATCAACAAGTGTGATGCACAGTATTAACAGAATGAAGAATAAAAATCATATTATCATCTTGACAAAATTAGAAAAGCTTTTCAAAATTCAATACCCTTCCATGCAAAAAACTCTCCATGAGTCAGACATAAAAGGAATATATTTCAAAGCAATGAAAGCAATATATGACAACTTCACAATTATATGCAGAAAAAGCTTTTTCTCTAAAATCAGAGAGAAGACAAGGTTGTTCTCATTTCTATTCAGGGTATCACTGAAAGTCCTATCCAGAGGAATAGGCAAGAAAAATAAGTTAAAAGGCATCTAATTCAGAAAGAAAGTAAAATGGTTCCTAGTTAATGATAATGTCATCACATATACAGAAAACTCTGATGACTCAATCACAAAAGTATTAGACCTAACTAACAAATCAATGAAGTTGCAGGATAAAAACCAACACACAAAATTAAGCAATGCTACTACAAACGATGAACTATTGGAACATTTTGAGCAAGAAAACAACTCTATTAGGTACATTAAGTATAAAAAAACTTAGGAATAAATTAGATCAAAGAGTTAAAAATTTCTATACTCAAAACAGTAAAACTGAAAAGTAATTAAAGAAAAAAGTAAATAGAAAGATATTCAACATTCATGAATTATTAGTGCAAGAAATATCAGTATACCCAAAGCAACCTACAGTCTGTATAATTCCTATTAAAATTCCAGGGTCATTTCTCATAGAAATAGTAAAACAAATGATAGCTTTTATATGAAATCACAAAAGACTTTGACTAGCTACAGAAATCTTGAGCAAAAAGAATATACCTGAAGTCATTGTACTACCTGGTTCCAAAATATGCCACAAAATTATTTTAATCAAGACAGCATGATACTCACACGAAAACACAATGCAATAGAGTAATCAGTTGGTGAGCAAATACATTTATGGCCAACTGATCTTCAGTGAAAGTACCAAGACACAGTAGAAAAATTTTTTTCTTTAGTAAAAAATGTTGAGAAAACTATTCATTCACATAATAAAGCTGGATCCTTATTTTATACAGTATTGCAAAAACCAACTTTAAATAGATAAAAGTTAAACATAAGAAAGCAAACTACTGGAAGAAAGCAAAGAGAAAAAATACCTCTTGGCATTGATCTGGGCAACAACTTTTTATATGACCCTAAAAGCAAAAATCACAAAAGTAAAAATGGATCAATGATATGGCATCAAATGAAAATGCTCTGCACAGAAAAATGACAAATAACTTGCAGAATGGGAGAAAGTATTTGGAAATCATACATCTGATAAGATTAGCACCTTATCAAAAATATCTTTAAATGTATCCAAAGTACATAAAGAATTCAAGTTACTCAATAGCTAAATAATAAATAACCTCATTTTAAAATGGACAAAGCACCTGGACAGACATCTTTTTCCAAAGATGATGTGCAAATTGCCCAACAGGTATATAAAAATGTGTTCAATACTTCTAAACCTCAGGGATGTGCAAATCAAAGCTATAATGAATTACCAAGTCACCCTAATAGGAATGGCTATTATGAAACAGGCAAAAGATGATAGAAGTTGGTAAGGATATGGAGTAAAAGAAACTCTTGTATTCTGTTGGTGG